>VXAB01010293.1:1177-43691 GCA_013399175.1 Odontophorus gujanensis | reverse complement strand
AAAAAAAAAAAAAAGACAATCATAGCTGATGCACGTTCCCAACTTTCCTAGGAGTGCCTCTAACATATAAGATACTGGCCCACTCCACCTACCCAGGAGCAGAGCCATGAGGCCTAGAGCAGCAGGCAAGCTGCTGATGTGTCCTGCACCTGGACACATTACCCAACTCATGTCTGTTGTCCTGTAGCTCGAAACCGTAAGACAGACCTGTTCCACACAACATTAGTAACAAGTCCTCGCAACAGTAACATCAGAAATACATTCCTCTTGACCAGTTCTTCAGAGGGAAACTACCTCAAAGGAAGAATCCTACCTGATAGGGAACTCAACAACAGTGTCAAGTTTGTCCCTCCAGTATCTGCTGTATGAGAAGCGCTTTAGATGCACTACCAAAATCTTGGGCAAAGACCACAGGTCAAACTTCTTAGTGGCCTGCTGATGCTTCTTACAGTTAGGACAGTACCTGAGGAAGGAGTACAGATTAAAAAAAACTGAAAGATGTCAGAGGATACATCAATAGCGCAGTCCAGTCCCTGCCTCAAGGAAGGCAGTTCTATCTTCTGGAACATGCAATTCCTCAGAGATTTCCAGACCACAACTTACTCTGTTGGTAAAACATCCCACTGGTCTAAGAGTTTTGTGTAAAACTATTGCTGACTTCTCCCACACACTAGAAGACAGATCTGGGAAATTATCAGAACCCTGGAACAAATCACGTGATCTCAAGCAGTTACAGCATTTTATGGTAAATAAAAAGAGAGAAAGAAGCTCTTACCAAGGGTCATGTTCACCAAGAGTTTCCATTGTAGTAAAGAGCTCTATGCAGTCTTTAAGGGCTACCACTGCCATCATCTTCTGTGGTTGTAACACACTTGCATGCTTTTCAAATGCCTGGTGAAAGAGATGCATGTTTCACTCAATTCTTACAGAATCTTTAATCCCTGACATTGTGAAAATGAACATGCCCACCTTCATTGTGCTGGTGATTTCTGGCCCCTTCTCCCACAAATCATCCCGAGCCTCCAGACACCCCTTTCTCACATTACAAACAGTCCTTTTCACTTTTTCCAACTCAGTCATGACTTTCCCCAGGCTCCTCAACAAAGTTACAACTTCTCACACCCTAGTGGCAATAAAATAGGACTAACATTTACCAATTTAGCACTTTCTAGGTACAAAAATGGGTTTAGAAGGTGAGAAAAGGACTGGAAGCAAACACAAGCAGATATAAGAAATGCTCTACGTAGTTTTATAATAACTAGAGCAAAACTTAATTATCAGTCTGCATAGCCTTGTGACAAATAGACCACTAAACCTGAACTGCTCCCTAGCTAGATATTGAAATACATTGAAAAAGTTAGCTGTGCAAACATATGGAATAGGTCAAGTATGCCACATGACACTGAGAATAACCAACAAATGCTAAATCATTACAGCATAAGCTGAATGTATTCAAGTGATTGACAGAAACCAAAATGATACTGAGGCAAGGAAGCTACTAACTCCTCCAGGAGTAATCATGGTTGATACTGACTTTCAAGTCAGACAACTCTTGTCTCCAAGCCATTCAGTCGTTTTAGTGTGGTCTCTTAATAAGAAGTTAACACAAGTATTATGCTGACAATGCAATTTTTTTCCTGAAGATGAAAAGCGTGACGAACAAATTTCAGCCCTTCGGGAGTAAGTAAAATGAGTGAAAAGCTTATCAACTTGCACTTGCATCAAGGCCATGATTTTAGGTATACAAAGTCTAACACTTCCAGTGGAAATACAGTTTTGCACACAAAAACAATATCTGGAGTTTCACCCTATCTATGTCTATCTTCCATGAAGACAGTAACACTGAGTAACTTTGTTTCTCTCAAGTTAGCAAGAACTAGAAACTGTATCTCAATGGAATAACACCATTTCCTTCAAGGCTATCCCAAAGTTTTCTATTCCAATTTGGTAAACCCAGGAGCCCAGACATGTGCTAGCTGCTGCCAAGCACAGTGCCTACATATAGAAGAGCTGCTCTAGGAGGGGCCACTTTAAACAAATACACAGTTCTCTTCTTAAGGGAAAATACCTGTTCCTACTTCAAAGTTTAGTTATTTTTGTTTTTGGTAAGAGAAACAGCAGATTATTTTGTCATAAAACACAATCCAGCATAACTCCTGGAAAGAATACTGAAGTTTCTACTACGCTCTATGCATTTGGTTTAGGTTTGCTTGTGCAGTTTTCTTTGTTTATTAATTTGAGTGGATTATGAACTAGACAACTTAGAAATTAAGTGTATCTACTTTTAGGAACACTGGCAGCAGATCACCTATAACAGGTCTGCAGGCCTTATCTTGACCAGCTCAGCCCATGTGGTTGACTCCAACCTCTACAAAGGGGGCCACATAACTTCAACTGTTAATTACTGTGATCTATTGAAGTACCATGCTATGTTCAATGCCAAGTACTAAGTTCACACATAGAATACTTATGAACACAGCATACTACAACCTGTGCCTCCTGTTCATCAAAGAGCAGCCTCCGCGTGTCAGAATCCCAGTCAATAGCAAGTGTAGAAAAAGCTAAAAGAAAAAAAAAACCTTTTGTTATCAATTTATTGGTATAAGGAAGAAGAAGAGGAAGGATAATAGGACAATAATTACCATTTAATTTCAAGACTTTTCCTTCTACAATGGAGTTTATCTCGGAGGTCCCATATAAATTCACAAGGCTAAAAGTGAAGTACTGCTTCTTACAAGGCTGCGGGTCTCTTGTTGACTCAACCTGCATGCAACCCTCAGAGAGGCAGGGATCAACTTCTGCCAGCTTTTCCCTGCCTTCCTGCCCATCATCCTGATGCTCCATCTCTTCAACGTCACCTGGTAAAATTTAAAACAAACTCAACGTTGAAGACTTCAGTGAAAAGTTTAGACTGATACCTCACATTGACAGCTGCTTGCATAAGCCTACTATGACATGTACAGATCACTCAGAAATTAACAAAAAACACAAGAAAAAAATCTGTGCTTGCTAATGACTGCACCTGAAGCTGTATTTTATCCTTTACCAAGGCCAGGTAGAACATTGGGGTTAACATCCTACTGTCAGATATGACAAAATACACTCAGTCAAAACAGGTTCACACATCACACTGACAGCACACACTTATAAACATCCCAAAAAGAGAATCAGTGAAGGCTGCAGCTGGGTGTCTTCCAAGAAGGGCAGCTGTATGCCACAGTGTGATGTCATCATTACGTAGTGCTCAAAACAATCTTGCAGGAGCTCAAGCCAATTACACACAGCACAAACCAAATGTTCACAAAAGCTTTAAAGGCTGAAAAGCTTCCAAGCAATTCTGAAAAGACTTCACCTTCAGCCACACCACTGGAGCCATTGCAGGTTCCTCTGTCCGGGCAAGGTGTGGAGTATTCTTCTGCCAACGGGAGTTTCACATAGCGACTAAACAGAGGGAATATTTTAATCACACAATCATAACAAAGCTGTACATCAGAACGACTCCACCCTCTCTGTCAATCCCTTCAGTGAACTAGAATTCATTACATACAGCATCAAAAGCACTCAGAGTCAAACACAAACAACTCAGTAAGTCTATGTTGGATGCAGTGATCCTGTTACACTCTAACTCAGTAAATGAACACTAGAATTTTGCACAGGATTCTAAGGTACAGACGTGACTTACCTGATCCTCTCCAAAACGACACTGTACAAATGATCCACCGTGAGCTTGTGCTTCGGCACAGATATCAGAAGTGGTTGACCAAAGAGAATGGTCCCTGAAGTGCTGCTGGACTGCCTCACTGCCTTCTCCCGAAAGTAAACAGAGAAAGTAATGTACTCTGAGTCATCTTCACTTGGCTTGCAGACTTCATATCTGTTTGAAAGACAGGTATGTCCACAGGTTATTTCTACTGCCAAAAAGCACAGCAAGAAGAACCAATATCATGTCACTGCAACAACTCTCTCCATCAGTATCTCCAGAGGACAATAATAATTGTACTCTGTGTCTTCATGCCACAGACATCACTTCCCATGGCTCACAAAGGAACAAAGGCTTCCTAAACAAAGCCCTGCCTCTGTGATGGCACAGATAGGATGGAAAAATCTAAGGATTACTCATGCATCTCTCACAAAAAGCCTACATGCTGTACCCCTGCAATGCTACCCAGAGCATCTCACAAACACCTCACTAGGCAAGTGGCTCTCTACCTACTCCATCACAGAACAACTCTTACTCTAGCATTAGAGATGTCTCAGAACCAGCAAAGCTGATACCAAAAACCTATAGGGCTAAATCAGACTACACAACTGACTCTGGCCAGCTGCCTTTGTAATTCCTGACAGGTTTGCAAAGTGGCTGAAAACAGCTAAGCAACAGTAAATCAGAATGGTTTTGCAGCCTTCATCCTGCAAAGCTGCACATCCTCCCACTTTACTCACACAAAGATGTCATCTTTTGGCATGATATGATTTAAACCTTCATCCATTTGGAAGATTTTGTGGAACCGATGGTTATACACATCTGTCACCACCATCTAGAACAACAAGTGAGAGTTGCAAAGAGATTATAAGAAATGTTTACACAAATTTATGCAAGTTAAACTGAAGCAACACTTTATTTGCTTTTCATGAGAATTTTCAGCACCTGTAATGTAACATCAGTGCTGTCCTTTCCAGAACAACACCAAGAGCTCATCAGCTGCTTTCATTGATATGGACTAGGATAAACAAAGCAAGTAAAGGACTGATTTCACAGAGTTACTGAGGAGATGCAATTCTATAGCTGCTGGAAACAACAGCTCAAATCTAACATTTTAGGAAAAGTCCACTCCAATCTATAGCTCACTGAAATAAACTGTAGTGTTGGCTGCACTGCTATACTGGAAATCCCTCCATCTCCTACAGAACTATTCACTTTATAAAAAGCTCACCCAACTTCTTTGGTGTTACAAGGACATCCAAGGGGAGGCAGCCTCAAATCAGACTGAGCATCATCTCAGGTTACATTGTTATAAACACTAGGGGGGGGAGGAGGAGGTGGGCAGAACAGATGTTTTCCATGCTTTTTGTTTTGTTCTTAAGTTTTTCAGTCAAAAACTGCATTCAAACTTCTAATGGAGCAGTAACAGAAATACACCATTCAGCTCGTTATATCTTTAAAAACTAAGACATCAAGATGCCTCTAGAAGAGCAAATATTTATCAGCATTACTACGCTGCATTGATCCTTACATTTTCTGGAGGAACCCCAGAAAGTTTGGAAAGTGATTCGCAGAGATCTGAGATGGCCCCCATCATTGGCACCACGACCCGGTACTAGAAAGAGAGAACAGTGCCAATTTAGTATACATCTCCACTGCATCTACCTACCCCTTATCCTCAAGATTACGCTCTCTTTATATGTAATCAAAGTTTCTAACACACAACACGAGAAAATATTGCCCAGCAGTGCCTCCAAAGCCACTCTGCTTTTTCCTCTAGTAAATGTCTATCTACCATCAGAGCTTCAGGGAGCCCCAGGTCTTGTACACAAGCATGGCAATTACAAGGGTACGTGTGCACCCACCTATAGGCCCACTTGATATAAAGAGAACGAAAAGTTAACACCAGTATCTATCTTGGAAATACAAAGGCCTTAAAAGCAGATTTTTTTCCCCATTTCTTGAAATGGGAAGTCCTTACTCGTTTAGAGAAGTTCCCACTTCGCATTCTCCAAGGTAACACAAGAAAAACGTGACCATGCAAACACATTACTGCCTTCACAGAGCAGTATACCACATAAATAACTTAAACACAGGAAAAGTTAAGCCACCTATTTAAAGCCTAAGAGAAAGAGACTCAGAGGAAAACAGCAATTCATGTCTTAGTCATGAGTCACCTGGACAGGTCTGCGCTGCGGGTCTGCATACACCAGGCTAACTTCCAGGAGACGATCTCTCTTCAAAGGCAGTGGAAGGGTTAGGTAACAGAAGGGATCAAAGGTCACAGAAACCTTAGAGCATTTGGGACAAACAAGGGTAGATTTGAAAAGACCATGAAAAATATCCACAATGATAGAATCGTTTCTCAGTCGATGGTTCTCCCAGGCTTCTTTTGCAACCACCTATAGGAAGAAAAGAAAGTATTAACTCTCACAAACACGAGGCATGGCAGCCACAGGGGTGAAAGCAAACTCAGGAAGCTAATACAGATAGAGAGAAACTTCACAGAAAGGTGGGTGTGCTCTATTTCCAGCCTAACACACTTGGATTTTTCTCAGTGAAACTAAGGTCTGGTGCCAAGCTGTAGTACTGTAATTTGAAAACAAGGCAGAAATCTGTATACTCCCCACATCAGAGGAAATGGAAGCACCTAAATAAAATGACAGAGAGCTGGGCACACTCTTCACATCCAACCATCACCACTGGTTGGAGGAAAAAAAGAATAAGTGTACTTGTACTGCTGCCATGTGCATGAAGAAGCAAAACACTGTAAGCTACTGCCAGGTAAGAGGAAAAACAGTCACATACACTTCCTAACAAATAATTGTTTTACCTGGCTTTTACAAATGTAACTGCTACCCTGACAGTGTATTTACTGTGGATTCTTCATTTGTCATTACACTGCAGTTGTTTATACCATGAGAAGAGTCAGAAGCCTGATCAGGAGGAATGCAATTTCACATAGGGAAAGAAAGACATTCCACTATTATGGGTCTCATTTTTATACGATGATGTATCACTCACTCCACAGCACCAGAAAGGAGGAAAAATCAAGCCAAGCCTCTGCAGGAGGTACAGTCAGTTCACCAAATGTTAAGAATTCATCTAGATCTACAGCAGTACCCCATCACAGTGACTCAACTCCGCATAAAACTTAACTCTCACTTTGCTTTGTCCAGAGATTTCATACAACCTGCTCAATGAGGCAACTCACAGGTAACATTCATCAAGAGGCCACAAAGAGCACACCTGAGTACCCTGGCCTGTCTGACTGAGGCCTACCAGAACACTGCTTACAACCCTGTGCCCAGGGCACAGGTACTACCATTGCATCCCCACCCCCACCAAACTCCATATGCAAGTAAGACAGTCTACACAGGAGACATTTGCCACAAACTGATGCTGACAGCTGCTGCCCAAACTACCTGGAATATCACACTGGGCACAGCAGCCAAGAAACAAGGTTACAGTGGTGACTGCAATCAACATATGGTTAGCTATTCCATGACAAAATCAAACTTCCTTCTTTTCCACTGCAGACATGTCAGAATGGTACAGTAAGGCACTTTTTTGCATGGCAGGAAGAAAAGAGCTCTGATGTAATACAGAGCTTGCTTGGAGAAGCAAGGTGTGACAAAGAACCAAAGCCACAAAGCATAACAGGATTCTCCCTCCCCGTGTACTCTGGTTTTGCAGGGAAGGCATCAGTTTGGTTAGTGGGCAGGAAGTGTCACAAAACCAATTTACACTCTTTCAGAACCACTGGCTGCCCTATTCTCAAGTAAACAGCATCATACCGAATCAGGTCTGCCATTGGCATCCTTCAGCTCCAAGTAAGGTTTCTTCTTTACTCTATTCAAATCCTCATGCAAGCCATCTAGAAGAAAAGCCAAGAGCTCCTGGGAATCTTGCTGCTGGTATCCTGAAAACTGTGGAGCAAACCGGCCAACCTGTGTCTGCAACGTAACACAAGAGTTAGAGGGGGCAAGTATAAACTATACACAAAAGACAATGGAATAAAAATGCATCCTAGCTTTTGCAGAAACCAACCCCGTGCTGCCTTCTATTAGCAGGAGACCCCAGGAAACTGGATGCTGGCAGAGCAGAGGGTGCTGAGATTCATTTTACCAACCATTTTTCACCTCATCCCTCAACTTTTAAGGGAAAAGAATGTACTTAGCACTTTCACATGGAAATCTGAATAAGGAATATTAATCTAGAAACCTGCAACCAACCAGCACAAAAAATTTCCCTGCATGTTGCATTTTTTAACTTCTTTCCAAAGCCTACAGCCACAATGCAGAATTGCTCCATGGCAGCATCCTGAAGGTGTACTGCAAGGCAGAAAATGCTTGCAGAAGAGTTAACATGATTGGCTCAAAGCTAAGTTTGAAACCAGTAGTCCACAGCTATTTTAAAAATAATTAAAAATAAAAGGTACGAACCTAGAATATGTAACAGGCTGAGTAGCAAGAGCCAGAAACACCACAGCCAAACACAAGCTCTGCTACTCCGTGCCACAAGTGCCATATCACAGCACTGCCATTTTGCCTTCCTGCTTTTACAAACAGCAGATTTTCCTGCTGTACTCCATTCAACACCTAGCTGAAGGAGCAATCTGTCCAAAGGACCATTGCTAATCTTCTCACCAACACGTGGCACTGAACATGCTTCCAGAGTTATGTTTAGTATGTTCTAATCACAATGACAACTGTGAGGAAATCCAACCCAAAGGGCTGAGGTAGTTAAACACCGCCGCTCATCAGCAGCAGTATTAGTAAAATCACAAGTAACAATGCACTGGGAAATAAAAAGCAATGTTTATCCAGTCTCAAATAAGAACAGCTAACACTAAGCCACTTTTATAGATGCCCACTACTGATTCTGTTTATTTCCTCCAAACAGTTTACAGAACAACTTTAATAGTGATGGATGCTGTGCCACCAACTCCAAGTGCAGACATTAAAAAGCATCTTAGTGCTTCATAATTGCCTGTGACCTCACAGAGGACAATTTCTGTGGTAGGCAGGAGTTGTGCTTCAGGTCTCAAAACTGTGTAACTCAACTTTGAGACTACACCACACAAAAGTGTACCAGCAAAAAATTCACATTTACATTACAATCAGCTGATTGCTTATTCTATGCACTTGGGATGTTATTCTTCCTCCCATTAATGAGATTGCACTTGAAGGTTAGGAGAAGCAACCAAACTCCTAACGTTCCTTTGATGCTTTTATCCAGGTTACAGCATAACTCGATGTTCTTCCTTCCCCATCCTCCAAAAAGTAAAATAAAAAAAAAAGTGAAATAACACTGAAGCAGTTCTGTTGTTAGTGTTTTCAAGACACCAGAATTTGTGGCAGACATGTAAGCTTCTTCTGTCAAAAAGCAACACTGTAAGAACACAGAATCCTTACTTTAAACATACGTGGGGCCACGTGAGACTGCCTCCCAGACCACATCTGTTTAATGAGTTCTGCATAGGCTTCTGCAATTTCTCCTCTCATTCCCAAGGGGTTGCTGTGATTTATTTCAGCTTCATACTTATCTTCCAGGAAATAGTCAGTCAGAGGTGGGGTGTTGCTCAGACACTAAAACATCATTAAGGAAATTAATTTACTGCACCGGACAATAAATCTGTGTGACAGTGAAATAACAAATCCAACTTTCACATCAGAACATGCACTTTTTAACAATTTTTTAACAGGTTTTAACAAATCTGGTGAGACAAAATTATTATTTATTAATAATAAAAAACCCCTCTGGAAGGTGGGATACTGTAACTACTGTAACTGGAACATGTCTGGAAACCAAATGAAAAAATAAAACACCAAAGACTATAGCATTCAAAAGATTCATTTCTCTTTACAGATGCCACACTGGCTACCCTCATGCAGCAGATGTGCCCACAAGTGCAACCCTTCTTTTTGGAGCAGTTTCTATCAGTTTATCAAGGGTAAGACATATAAGGCTCTCTGGTCTGCAGCTCTTTGGTTTTCTTTCAGGAAGTTCTTGTTAATTTGTTCTGTAACTTCCACTGACACCTCTTCAACCTGAGATAAGCTTCCCAGAGTAACGATGAAGCCTCTTAACAAAAAGCCTGCAAGAGACCACAGTTCTGCATACTCATCTCACCAATGCTGCATACACAGGCTAAAATGTTTTCCACATCAGACCATTTCTGCATAAGCACTTTTTTTGCACAGACTCTGATTCACAGTCTCTGTGAGATCATTCTTGTGCTTAATTCTGAAGAGTGCTCTTTTCTTTTCAAACTTTACCTGCAATGCAGAATTCATGAAGCAGGTGTTTCCAAGGTTACTGAGTCCACAAAGGCCAGGCTGTGACAGGGAAGCAGAGTCCCTGCTGCTATAAGAGTTGCAGGCAAATCCAGAACCTCTGAAAGAAAGACAGCACAATGTACTCTGCAATATGCCTACCTAGTCTTGGTAGTTTTGAAGGCCTGCATCAAACATGAGTAAAAGAATTGGTTAATGAAAGGCACAAGCCTTCACATGTCTGCTGCTGCACAGTGGCTAGCACTAGATGCCAGGATCACGAGATACACAAGCTAACTTTGGAAACATTAATCACTATAGTGTCTATTATTAATGTTTGCCTCAGAATACTTTCATTTCCTCTGTCTACAAGTACACAGCACTCTATCCTAATTGCAGCAACCCAGAAGAAGAGCTCACGTGATGAACTGTTAGAGCTAGTGAAGAAATCGTGGGTTCTGCCTGGAAAGGCTGCTATCACCCAGGCAGATGGAGAAAAGAACATAATCCTTTCCCTTATTTTGGGGATATGGAAATCAGGCCAAGCAGTTAGCAGCACCAGAACATGCACTACTTTTCTAAGTGAGCAAAGAACAGCAGAACCCAATTGCCTCAAAAAACAAAGTTTAGATAAAGTTACTCAAATATACCAGGCAGCATCACAATCCTTTTCTATACAGGCAAGGAAGAGTAACAGTATTCACATGAAGGACAAACACATTCATTTTGCAACTCTTACCCCCTGCCCAGGCTGGAGTTGCTCAGTCCATAGGAGTTACTATCACCATTAGTAATAACAGATGTGGCAGATGCTGAGGAGTAAGAACTTGACAATGATTTTGAAGAGGTAGTAAAGTTTCTGCTAGCTGCAGTGCTTGACCTGGAAGAAAGGAAAGAAGTAGAAACAGCACTACTACTTGTGTCACCCCAGCACCACCTCCCACAAAACCCCAAGGACACACCATTTTACAGCTAGCCCCTCCACACAGACTTCACTGCTATCACCTGTGTGATCATGTTTCCAAATGCCTGTCTGAACAGAAACACCAGACGGAAGTATCAAAAGCAGGAGTTGCCATTCGTGCTTAAAGGAAAATCTGTCGGCCAGACCAAAATAAGAATGTATTTCAGATGGCACAAGTAACAGGACATCAAGTTTTAACTTTACTCATAAACCAGCTTGGAACAAATGAAAATTAGAGTCTTCAGTGTCACAAAACGTTCACCTCATGTTAAAAGAGCAACTTCAGTTCCTCTCTACTTAAAATCCAACGCATCCACCCAAACAGAATGGTAATTTGCAAGAACCAATCAAGGTGGGCACACAGCACTTTGTCACTGAGTTGGCTGATACAACTCTATTCCCTGGGGGCAAGGCACACTGCTACAATGGCATGCATACAGCAACCCTCAGCACACTGTGGCTGGGAGTACTGGAGGAAATGCACAGAAACAAAGCTGTTCAGGAAGGCAGTATACACAGGAGAGGACAGAGGAAACCTGGGTGGCAGCAATACAGGCTGGCAGAGAGAACTTCTGTATCCCCTGAGAATATAATACAACTCTGGTTACTTGGGTTATGAAGAAAGTTGAGGTACTCAACAGATTTTTTGCATATGTCTTCACCAGCCACTGCTCAATACACACAAAACACAGGTAGGAGCTGGGAGAGAATGAAGAGCCAACCTCTGCAGAAGACCAAGTTTAAGACCACCTAAGGAACCTGAACATTTTTAAGTCCATAGGACTTTAGGAGATGCAGCTGAAGATCCTGAGAGAAGTGGTGGTTGAAGTTGCTAAGCCATTACCCATCATACCTAAGCAGTCATGACAGTCCAGTGAAGTTCTCACCAAATTGAAAAGGGGAAACATAACCCCCAAATTCAGAGAGGGAAAAATGAAGACCCAGAGAACTACAGGCCAGCCTGGTTCATCTCTGTGCCTGTTAAGATCATGGCACAGACAGATCCTCCTGGAAGTTATGCTAACGCACGTGGAAACACAGGTGACTGATGACAGCCAACACAGTTCTAGTTAATCCAGCAGACCACAAACAATCAATAATCACTGCAGTCAGAAACTCATATTTCATTTTGCAGCACTGACCATTTGGCTTCAGCTTCTTCTGGGCACTGGCTCACGTTTAGTTCAATCCGTTGCCCATAGACTCCCTTATTTAATATCCATTTCTCATGCACCACAGAACTTTAAGCATTCAAATCACCTTTTAACTTCCTCGCCAATACAACACTAAAGTCCTCCAGTACCAAAATCATCTGCCAACTCTTCAGCAATCCACTAGATTCTTTCTGAAACCTCATTAACCCATTTTTCAGATTACTTGACAACCTAAAAGGATGCTATGATTTCGCATGCCACTTACCAGCATGCCAATTAGGAAAAGAAAATCTTTCAAATCACACTCAAATTGCCCTGGTGAACCACAATGAGGTTAGTTTTTATTATGAGATGTGCCTCAAGGTTGCTACAGGGGCTCACGTTGCATAGGTTGCCAGGACTGGAATCACAGCCCCAGAGTTCAGGCCATACTCAGGGCTCAGTCTGAAACTCCGAATGTACAGCTTCACATTTCACAGTACTGCTGCACATTGCCCCCATTCTGACAATTAAAGACAATTAATCTGCTGTTTCCTTTATCAGTACCAAATCTGATGGCTTCAACTTCATCACATTTTACCTTCAGTAATGTAACAATGAATAAGAGTCATTTCTCATCATTTCATGCAACTTACACTCTACTACATAGGTGCAATATTTTATCCCACCCTCATCTTACCACTGTCTTCTCTAGAGAAGAGTGAGGAGATTTGGGACAATATTTACAGGTTTAGAATTGGTTGGTTTTGGTGTTTTTTATTTTTTTGTTAGCTTTATTTTTTATTTTTTTTTGCACAGGGTGGAAGGTGCACGTTTGTCAGGCTGTTCACAAACTGCTTTTAAGGAGGAACTACTAGAACATGGAGTATTCCCTACTTGCAGCTTTGGAAATACATGCAGCGATCGTTTTTTTCCTACAGCAGCAGGATCCTACAGATTTCACATGGGCAATCTAAAGAAGTAGATTCTCAAGCAAGCTAGCTCAACAGAAATAGCACTTCTGTCTCCTAAGCACCGCAGAAACCTAAGCTATTTAATCCTTACACAGCCTACTTGAAATGGGCTTTAGGACAGAGACTGTTGCTAAAACAAGAAACCAGCTGTAGGGCAACTGAAGGATATTTACATTGAAAATCTGACATCCTCCAAAAGACACAAAACAAATAAATTCACAATAACCACACCTCCACAGAGGATGCACGCTCACTAAAGCGAGCAAACAATCTGAGCTAAATCATTGCAGCCATTACTTTACTCTTACTTTGCAAGGAAAGGATGCTCAGGCCACGTGCCATCTTCATTTTTCACTTCTATTAGAACAAACTGAAAGAGAGTTCAGGTAAAAAAAAGTAATTAAAAAATCTATACATTTCACAAAGCCATCAAAAAAATCAGTTACCAATGTTTGCTCAAAGTACTTGACGTGGAAAGAAAATAGTACATGACAGTCTAACAACTTCAGAGATAAAGCAGAGCTCAAGGACACTTGCACTGCAAATTGCTGAGCGTTGTCAGAGGACACTGCCACCATTTACCACGAGCACTGGCAAATAAATACATCCCTTACCTCCCCATGATAAACGTTTGCATCTTCCAGAGTGACACCCAGCTCGCTGAGCTGCTCATAAGAGCCATCAAAATGGCTGCTCCATAACCTCACATCCTTCTCAGCTGGGATTTTAAACAGTTTCCGTACCTCTTTCACTAGAGTGGCTGTTCAGGAAGAAGGAAAAAAAAAAAAAAAAAAAAGAAGAAAGAAAAGAAGAAACTTCAGGGTGTTCCTAATCCAAGCCTTCAAAGTTAAGTCAACACCGCATTCAGACCAGGCTGCCTGGGACTTAGCCAGCTGGGTGTTCACAGCTGGCAAGGAAGGAAAATCTCCATCTAGGCTCTGTTCAAATGTCCAGCTGTTCTCTGTTCCTTTTTCATAACATTCAGTTACAAACCCTCACATTTCAAATTATGACTACCATCTATTGATATCTTGCTTTGTTCTGCAGTAAGGAACTTGCCTCCTGTGCTCTCAGTAACCTCCTCTAGGTTTCTGTGATGCTGTAAAGAGACACCCCCTCAAGTCCCCTCTTTTCCAGATTAACTGCAGTGCCCTCAGGCTCTTCTCATAGAGCACATGCTCCAGAGTTTGGACACCTTACTGCTAGACTTGTTCCAGTCACAACATCTTTCTTGCTCTGGAAGGTACAAAACACCTCTTGACAAAGCATGAGAGCACAGCTTAACGTGTCAGAGAGCTACTTACCAACACTGTCTCTTCTGCTAAAGCAGCAGCTGATGACATTGGAAGGACTGCTGCTCTCATACAGCTTCAGCTCAAGAGGATAAACTTCAACTTCATAGTGCTTCGCATACTGACCAAATTCCATCACCTGCAAACAGACAGAAGGTGCAAAATAACAGAAGTAACAATAAGGTATTCTTCAAGATTACATATTCCTCTTCATCTACAGATTTTAAATCATATTACAGCAGGAAAAGCAGCACAGCTCAGAAGCCAGTTGTACAAGAACACCAGTGCACCGGGAAGAGAAAAAGAAATAGCTGGTAAGATGCACAGCATCTGATCCTACAGCTTCACAGTACTGTGGGACAACAAGTGCCCTTCACCATACTCTGACACAGAGTCCTTCTCTTCACCCTGAGACCAGTTCTCAGCTCACTGATGCACAATACTGAACTACTCAGTTCATCACTAATTCACACTTACTTAATTTCCCAGCATCATGCCACGATGACTCCACCAGTATTATTATTTAACTACACATGACTGCTTACAAGTGAGTTGCTTTTAAGCTTGCTATTTTATTCACTTAATTCCCATGCTCCCTTCCTTCTCCTACTGTTGAAGAAACAGCACAATCCTGAAGTCTTACAACACAACTTGCAAAAGTGATATCACATATCTATGTAAATAAAAGCCCAGGTTTCATTCATTTAAGATTGTACAGAAAAAAAACCATGGTTTCATGTGACATCACACTTGCAACAATCCACACCCACAACCTACATCTGCATTATTTTCACTGAAGAGGTACAATAAAAACCTTCGCTCAGTTTTGAAAAGAAGAATCAAGAATAAGATACGGGGCTTTTGTTGTTGCTTAATGCAAAGGAAACTATTTACAGATTCCTCATTTCTTTTTTAGCAGGAGTTCTAGCAAACAGCACTTGTTAAAAGATCCTGACTTAGAAACAAGTGAGAACAGTGTTCAGAAATGGAACAACACTTTCCAAGGAAAAGTTCCTGACCACATCACTGTGCCTGTTCCCAAAACAGCAGCACGGTTTAAGCCCACACTTCATATCATGAGATACAAGTCCCCTTCCATCGCTTCTCTGAAGAACTTTGGTCAGCTAGCTTGCTCTCTGTACCCAGTTGGCCAAAGCAAAATCTGGGTTATCCCACTGGGCACTCTGAGCGCAACACATGCCCCATGTGCTGGGAAGCACACTGCCATGAACGCTCAAACCTCACTGCTCTGTATCCCATACATTAATATACTCTGTATTGGGTCTTCTATGCAGACTGTCCCAAGAAATGGTTTGGAAACACAAAACAAAATGAGCTAGAGGTAAATCTAGAGTTACCCACCTGTATTTGTCTCCAATCACCAGACACACAGGGACTGAGGAAATCTCAACTCAAAATTATGAAGACATAATGTGAAGAATAATTACTTCCCAAATCTTATTTTTACAGATACTCTGATGAGTGAAGTGATCTACTTTTAGGCAAAGAGTTCTCAAGGATCACAAGTTTAAGTACGTAACTTCCAATGCTATCTAGAAAATTCTGTCACTTGATACCAACCACGTTACACTCACGTGCAGCACTACAGTTCACATACCCCACTGACCTTTCACTTCCTATTTTCTCTAACAGAATGTCACATCCCACAGACACGCTATCCTGCAGTATTTCTAGGTACGTGGCTTTTTAACAGCAAAATCCACAACATCTGTCAGGTTAACAGCAGAGACTGAAATTCTTGCAGCAATTCAAGATTTATTTAAAAAAAGAAAAAAGATATTTTTAACTGAGCCATAATTCAGCATTGTTTGTAGAACAGTATTTGCTCTAAGCTCCAGCACTCAACAATTACGGGTCTGAATACTTGCATCTGAAAACCCAGGTCTATAACAAAAACAAAACCCCTTTTACCTGTGAACAACTGACAGATTTCAAAAGAGAGACTGGTGAATATTACCTTTCAGAACAGTTTATATACTCAGAATGCATTCATAATTACATCTGCAGAAAACACCTTCCAAGCTTATGAAAGAAAACCTATTCCAGTGCATCACCACTCTCTGAGTGAAAAACCTCCTCCTAGCATCCAACCTAAATCTCCCGTCTTAGCTTAAAACCACTCTCCCTTGTCCTATCACTATCAAGAGGTTAATTTATCCCAGTGTCCTGTTCTGTCTTAGAAGACCAATAAGCCTAACAAATTCCATGCCTTAGTACAGCTCAAACTATCACATGCAACATGAAAGCACCATGCTGCTCCAAACAGCCATAAATGCATAAAGGTAACTGGAACAAGGCTCATGGTTCTCACCCCACCTAACCCAACCATGGAAAGTCAACGAGGATTCAGGCACTTTAACACAGGCAAGTCATGCTCTTACAGACAGCGAGCTAAGTGCAACCTGACATGATACTCTCAATTCACATCTAATGAAACAAACACCACGGAATAATTCAGGTTGGAAAAGATCTCCAAGTTCATCAAGTACTACCATCAACCCATCACCACCACACCCACTAAGCCATGTCCACATCTACCCTTTTCTTGAACACCTCCAGGCACAGCAGACTCAATCACCTCCCCAGGCAGCACACACCAGCATCCAACCACTCTTTCAGAAAAGAAGTTTTTCCTAACATCCAACCTGAACCACCCGTGGTACAACTTGAGGCCACTCCCTCTCATCCTATCACTGTTACTTGGCAGAAGAGGCCAATCCTCTCCTTGCTACAACTTCCTCTCGAGGAATAGTAGAGAGAGATAAGGCCTCTCCTGAGCCTCCTCTTCTCCAGAGGAAACAAGCCTAGTTCCCTCAGCCAGTCTTCATAGCATTGTGCTCCAGATCCTTCACAGCTCCGTTGCCCTGCCATGGACAGACTGCAGGACCTTGACATCTTTCTTGTAGGAAGGAACCCAAAACTGAACACAGTACTGGAGGTGCAGCCGCACCAGAGCTGAAAATAGGAGGACAATCACCTCTATTCTCCTGCTGGCTGCACTGTTTGTGACACAAGCCAGGATGCTCTCGGCCTTCTTGGGAACCTAGGCACACTGCTGGCTCATGGTTAGCTTGCTGTCAACTAATTCCCCCACATCCTTTTCCTCCACACAGCTTTCCAGCTGCTGTGTCCCCAGCCCATAGCATTCCCCAGGCTTGTTCTGACCCAGGTGCTGGGCCTGACACTTGGTCTTGCTGGACCTCCTCCAATCAGCCTCAGCCCTAAGATAAGATAACAAAGGTGTGCTGAGAAACCTTGCTCCACCCATACATACTTTCCTCACGATGGGCTGCTGTCCCTCGACGCAGCCGTACCACGAGACCAGCTTTTGCCAGGCGCTGCTGGGCACCAGCACGTAGTCCAGCTGGGCGATGAGGTGCTCCTTTAAGCTCGGAGCTTCCCCATCTGGAAGGGAGATGTGCTTAAGGTCAAGTTTTCATACCATCCTTCCCTCCCCTCGGCGACCGCGGTCCGGGAAGCCCCGCGCAGCCCCGCAGCCCCTGAGGGGCCGGCCCACAGGGCCGCACTCACCGCCGAGCAGACACGCGTTGTCCATGGGTCCAGGGAACAGGTTGGGGTCGCCCACGCCGGACACGTCCCACCTGTCGTAACCCACGTAGCGCTTCCACAGGCTGAACCAGCGGCTGGCCAGCAGGTACCTGCAACACACGGCGCGGCCCTCAGCGCCGGCAGCCCGCTGCCAGCCCGGGGACGGGGCAGCAGAGGAGGGGGGGCCTGCCGGGCTTACCAGGACTCCCCCAGCCGCATGGGCGCGGCCATCAGCGGCCTCAGCTCGGCTCTCTGCACCGCCGGGCTCGGCACCCCCGAGTCCACCGACGCCGAGCCCACCTCCTCCGGACCGAGCTCCGACCGCACCGCTCCGCCGCCGCCGCCCTGGGCCGCCGCCATCTCGGTGCGCTCAGCCCGCGTTTACCGGAAGTCGGCCGCGCGCGCACGCGCGCTCCGTGCGACCTCTGCGCGCGGCCGACATTTTGGGGGCCCCGCCCGGGCGGCCGGAAGTGGGGGGGTGGACCACCGGAAGTGGGTGTTGGGCGGACAGAAGGTGGTGGGGGCGGGGCTGTAATGGGCGTGGCTGCGTCTGTATTTCCCCATCGCCGGGTGTTTGCGGCCCTGCGCTCAGGGTGCGGGGTAGCGGGGGTGTTTTCGGATTGGGAAGGGTAGAAAAGAGAGGGCAGAGTTGAGTAACGAGGGGAGCTCGTAGGAGTTGTGGAAGGGCGTCTGGAAACTGCCGTGCAGGGGGAGGCTGGGGTGCTCGTGTGTTACACGCGCAGGCGTTTTCCAAAGCTCTGTTCAGTGAGTAATTCTAAGCACGACCTCCTGCCTCCTTGGTACAAATAATCAGCAGAATTGCCTTGTCTCCTTGGTTCAGAGACGCAGCTCTTTCTGTTACCTAATCAAGCTGCAGGGCAGGGCTATCCATCAGTGAATGACGGCACGCTTAAGAATATTGCCACGGCTTGTATCATTAGGGGAGGACCGGGTGTGTTGTTAAAATGAGCCCGCAGTTCTGTGGCAAAGCACACAGGGCTGACCTCTGCCAACGGTTACCTCCTCCTAATAGGGAACAAAACCACCTCGTTCATAGCTTCCAAAGGAAGCAAGGGCTTTCAGGCACCACCCAGCTGGATGCAGGTGTTTCCTCCTGCCTGCCTCTGGCAGTGACCAAAAACAGTGACTAAAAGTTCTCTGTAAGTCTGTGCATGCAAAGTTTGTGTGTGCAACACAGATCATTGGAAGGGAGGAAGGAATTATAAATGGCCAAGAGGGTTTTTAACAGGCTGAGGAGTACAGGGCTTACTTTATTCTCTCCTTGATGGCATTTCTGTTGTGTAAACACTTCTGAGTGCCACTGTTCCATGATGGAGGGTTACGTCCTTGAGTCTGATTGGCAGACTGTGAGGGAAGTCAGGAGAAGACAGGATAGGGCATTTTTATTTGCAGCTAGTTCATACTCCTGGCAGGTTCCTATCTGAACTTGCTTAAAGGTTCAAGGAGTTGATGGCAGCTTAGAAGGTCGCCCTGATCATGAGGTGTGGGGAAGGAGGACCAAACACTCTAGGAAAGGGGAAGAGCTGGGGCTGATAGGCAGAGGAATGGAAGGGCAGGTGTGTGTGCTGGCAAGGGAGTAGCTGTTTGCACACACATTGAATTAGGAAGGTGTAGGAGTGTAGATAAGAGACAGATATGGAAGGAGCAATGTCCTTTTTCCACATGGTTTCAGTGCCTGATAGTGTTGGAGTGCGAGAGCCTGCACACATGGGGGTTGTGCTCTTTTGTGTGTGTCACCAAGGAACGTTTCCAGGCTGCAGGCTGCCCCTTCCACCACCACTCGCTGTCTGGGTGTGATTAAAGCAGACGGGGAACAACAAGGTTGAGAGGCTTTTATCTGCTCTGCACACTTACTGCTGGGACTGCAGCACGCTTACGCTGATAATTTGTTTTTCTGCTGGCTGATTTTCATCCTAGAGCAACATCACTGCTATCATCCTGCCAGTATGTGTCTGTCCTGGAGCTGCTGCTTTGCTTTCCTGCCAGTACAGCCCCAGCAGCCAGGAGATAAACAAATGCCTTGGCCATTAGCACTGCATGAATGCTGTGTACAGCTCCAACAGGCAGCTCTCCCACCTGGGGAGGGACCCCTTTGGCGGGGCTGCCCTGGTGCCCTGTTCCCCACAGCTGTAGGGCTCTCCTGAGGCTGCAGGCAGTGGGAAGTGGCAAAGCATGGAGGTGCCCTGCAAGGGCTCCTGCTCTCACATCTCGAGTCTGGTGAGCCAAGATTAAGGAAACGCCACAGCTCACATTGAGTAAGACTTCTAAATAAAATGCAACGAGTTTCTGCTGCCCGTCAGCCTCTGTGTTCTCAGTGCATTTCAACAGCCTGCACTAATTAGGGAAGTCAATTTATAACTGCAAAATGAATGCACCAAATAAAGCAGCTTCTGCTCCAGACCTGAAACGAGTCACTGAAAACATCCTGTTTTTTAACAGTTAAGTTAAGGAAGTTAAGAAACAGCCCAGCAAGGGTTGTGCAATCTGAGCTGAAATCTGGATTACTCAGGAGTAGCAGTAAGCAGGGTGGAGTTGCCCGTAGGTCCTGCCATAATGACAGGGCCAGGAAGGGCCTTGAATGTACTCGCATTCACAGAGCAACCCAGAAGGTGAGAAGCTATAAACGGGAAAAAACATAAATCCCAAAGTCACATGGTTTTAATGACGAAAACAACACACAAGTGGTAGAGCTTAAAAATGTTGTGCCTTCCCCAGTTGCAGGTACATGCTTGAACTCCACAGTGCAGCGCTGGGTTTACACTCAGTGCTTTGAGGCCTTGCAAAGGGTAGATTTTTGTGCCCAAGGGGCGATAGTGATAATCAGAGGCAAGGCATGGCTTCTGTAGAAGTGGTCAAGCAGGCTGGGAACAAAAGAACTGGTTCTCCAGGCAGAGCCCTGCGGGTGTGTGCTGGGGCTGCAAGGTGACCTGAACTGAGTGCAGGATCACAGAACCATGGAATCTTTAGGAGGGCAAAGACATCTCAGATCCCCTACTCCAACCCCAGCCCACCAAGCCACTTCTCTCAGTGCCACAATCCCCACGTTGCCTGAACACTTCCAGGGTTGGTGGCTCCACCAGAGGTGCACGTTGGGCTGCCTCTGATGCAGAACAGCACCAGGGGACTGCTGGGCAGAAGGGACAGCAGCACCACGCATACTCCCTGTTCCAGCTCTGGGTCTCCCTGGGGCATCCACTGATGTGAGACGAAGTATGGGTGACCTTGGGCAAAGGCTGCTTCTCCGCAGCCCCTTGGCAGAGCGCTCCCAAGCAGTGCAGTGGCTGCCAGCTGCCCAGGCACGGCTCAGCCTGCCCCAGCCTGTCACTGCAAGCCAGCCTGCACCCAGCCCTTGGCCACCCGCTGCTGCAGTGTTTTTCCCGACTCACCCAGATTTACCACACCGTAGCCTGAAAGGAGACAGATTTACCCTTTATTCAGAGAATCCCAGAACATTACCGAGGCTCACAGGCCGCTTCCCCAGGCAAAGTTCCCCCAAACACTTCACACGCAGCTTTGAAAACATCGGACGCACTTCAGGGATTTGGAAGATGCGCCGTCACGAGCAAAGCTTGCGCGGACATTGGGAGCTCAGCCGCAGCAGCAGCCCCTCCTCCGACGCAGGTGCAGGCTTTCCTCTATTCCAGAGCCTCCTTGGGCACCTTCTGCAGCAGCAGCTCGATGTCATCCTGCATCTTGATGGTCTCGAAGTGCCGGCTGTAGCGGCGGAAGGGCACGCCGTCGGGACCCACGAGGAACTTCTCGAAGTTCCAGGAGATGTCGTTGCGGCACACCGGCGACCAGATGATGTACTGCGGGTTGGTCATCAGCGCCGAGGGGTCGTCGTGCGGGAAGGGCAGCGCCTCTCTCAGGAGGACGAACAGCGGGTGCGCGCCTTTCCCGTTCACCTCGCATTTCTCGAACATGGTGAAGTTGGGTTTGAAGCCGTTGCCGGGCCGCACGTGCTCCAGCGAGAGCAGGATCTCATCGTTGGTGGCGTTCTCCTGCGGGAAGGAGCGGCCCCGTGAGCCCTCCCCCGTGAGCAGCGCTCCCGCCCCGCTCCCCGCTCCCCGCTGCCAGCTCCCGTACCTGGTGCCCGAATTGGTTGCAGGGGAAGCCGAGCACGCGCAGCCCGCGGGGCCCGTAGCGCTGCTGCAGCTCATTGAGCTGCAGGAAATCGCGCGTGGTGGTGCCTCAGAGCGACGCCACGTTGACCACCAGCAGCACTTTGCCCCGCAGCGAGTCCAACGCCAGCGGCTCCGCCGCCCCCAGCGGCCGCGCCGAGATCCCCGCCAGCCCCATTGCCGCCATGGCCGCTCCGCTTTGCTCCGCTCCTTCCTACAGACGGACGGACCACAAAAACCCCGCCCGGCCCCACCCCGCGCCGCTTCGTCCCGCCTCAGCCCGGCCGTGTACCGCCCGCCCCTTTCCGCGCGGTTTGGGGCGGTTTCGGGGCGCGGGGCTGGAAATGCACGCCGTGCCCCATCCCCGCCCGGATCCGCGGCACCGCTCCACCGCGATGGGGCGGTGCTCAGACGGAGCCCCGGGGAAGCGCAGCCCCGGCCCCACCCCTGCCGTGGGCTGGCTGACCCCCCCCCCGGCTAAGGCTGCCCAGGGCCCCTCCGTGGCCTGGGGCACCTCCGGGGATGGGCACCCGCAGCCGAGGGGCGGCTCTGCGGGCGGGGGATGGGGTCAGAGCCGGGGTAACTCAGAGCCCCGGTTTTGCTCAACTTGCTTAAAAAAAGGAAGAGAAAAAAACCAAAACTCCTCCACCCCAAAAAGGGAACAACACGGGGATGAGTAAGCTCAGCGATCAGCGGATGAAATCCCCGCGGGCAGCGCAGCAGCTGAGAGCCCCCTGCTCTGCCGCTGTGTCACCCCGGGGCGGGGGCAAAGGACTGCCCGGTGTGTGTCCGGAAGCGTCTCCTCTCCCCACGAGGGATTCCTGCCCCGCAGGCAGCACAAGGCACCGCTCACCGGCACAAATAACACACAGAAGCATTTGCGGCTGCTCCACGGCCGCACCGGGAACGGCGCTTCGGGTTCAGGCTGTCGGACGCTAGGCCAAAAGCCCAGAGTGAGCGATACAGACACCAGGATACAGGGAGCTTAGAAAACTGCCTTTATTCTATTAGTTGTTGGAAAAATGAAAATACAGAAAGTTTAGTTGGCTGCAGAACAGCAAGAAGTTCACAGGTTAGGAGTCTGATCACTACATGGTAACCAAACTTACACAAAAAGTTTCCTTTTTTTTTTCTTTTTTTTTTTTCCTTTTAGTTTTGAAACTGGGTCCAGCAATGAGCTTAAGGCAACTGAACAGTTCAGAAGCTTTGAGTGTGAGCAGGCTGTCTTTTCTCATCCCTACAGCACATCATGGAAAAAAATTCTCCTGGGGGTGCAGGCCACTCCAGCCATTCGGATGGGTCAGAATCTTACAAATGAACAGGGGAAGAGGATCAGCTGCTTTCCATTGGACTTTTATTTTCAAATAGTTTCTTAAAAAACCCAGGACACCTTAACGCAGAGGTTACAAGTAACAGTATTAGGAAATCCAATTATACAAAAAATACTACATCTAAGCTGGGGTAAATAGATTTATTTTTGGTAACATACATTTAAACTGGCACTAATTACACAGTAACTAAAAGGTAACTAACATGAAACCACAGAACCCTCACTTTTCCTTAGCTGAATGGGACTTGGTCATCTCAGAGTGATCACATTTCCAAACTAACGTTTTACACCACTGAGCCATGAAAACCAGATCTTCCTAAATGTGATAGCACTGAAGCCACGCTTCATTCCACATACAGCCATTAAGTGTTGTACTCGATTAGAATAGGACGTTAGTTATTAAGTAGTTACAGACCAATCCTCTGTGTTGACAGCTTTTTCTCTTTCTAGAGAGAAGAAAGAAGATAGAGAATTGTCTTCAATTAGCGCCTGGCATATCCTGTGAGTGCAGAAAAGGTTGGTTAGAGGAATGTTGAGGTTAACCTTGGGTGCACAGATGAATTTGATGCAGATTGTTATAAAAATCATGGTTGGCTTCTAAATACTGGTAGCAAGATGACTCGATTTTTAAATCTCTTAAGTAAATTATAGATAATGAAAAAGGCCAGTAATCATACACTAAGATTAATAAACAGCACTTCAAAATTACTCAAGTGCAGGGTGCTGCTTTGGCCATCTTCCTCTGGCCACACTTTATAAGAGAAGGCACCCGGACTTTTTCTTGCCACGCCGGGCTTGCAAAGCAGCTCTAGTGGCCATTTCAAAAACCTCCCTCACACCGTCTTTGGTCTTTGCCGAACACTCCATGTATCCAAATGCACCGATGCGGTTTGCCATATCTCTTCCTTCTTCGGGTTTGACAGGCTCCTGCAACAACACAAGGCAAAATTAAAACCAAGCAACACACTCAGGAAGGAGCTGCAGCATCCGTACTAATTACTTCCAAACACACCACTGAATCCATTTCCTTTTACAACCTGATCATACAAAGTAAATGTGAGCTGAAGCCTGCATGCATTTGATCTACTGACAAGTCCTTCCTACCTTGGGGATGCAGCTCTGCAGCAGCAGCAGACAGATTTTGCTGCTGGGAACAACTTTATTTCTGGGTTGTTTTTTTTTTTTTTGTAGTAAAACATATGAAAAACAAACACTCAATTAAGGGTAAGGAAATACTTTCTGGTTTCCACCATAAGTGCTCACTATGCAACCCACAGCAAGCTGCTGATGCCCACTCGATGTTCTGGGCACAACTGACATGTGCTTTCTTCTTGTCCTGTTAAAGCTCTCAGAAAGGAACCTGCCTGCTTCATTTTGGCCAGCTCTCGTCTTGTGTGCTCGTCGTTCCTCAGGTCCTTCTTGTTTCCTACCAAGATGATAGGCACATTGGGACAGAAATGCTTCACCTCTGGGGTCCACTTCTCTGGGATGTTTTCTGGAAAAATAAAAAACCCACAAGTGTGAGCATATCAAACCTAGTTCTGGGGTTGGTTTTCTTTTAAGGTTTCTGCCTGCTGACTCATTGTAATGTGTTAAGAACACAGCCATGCCCATTTTCTACTCTCCATGTAAGATGCAGACAGACCTGTTCTAGTGATATCAAAAAGACAAGCCGAGGGACACCTCATGTTTTAGCTTCCCTGTGTCTCTCAGTAACCGTTTGACAAGGGCTAGCACAAGGATTTCAAAGAACAGAAAGTAGAATTCTGATGTGAAGAGTTACGGAGTGTTTGGCTTCAAGAGACACACTGTCTTTTCCTCCAGAAGCTAAAGACAGACACAACCCTGCAGTGTAGCTTTTTATGACACCCAAAACCCAAGATCAAACCACTGCCCTGAGCTCTGCCACTCAGTGTCACTACATGGACTAATTACAGATGCACAGAAACAAAGACCTTGTGTCGTTCATTTGCAGATTTACCATTTCATTTTATCTGCAACAGACAAATGTGCACTCACGTACTGTTGCCTCCTAAAACAACTTCCCTACCTGTCTTTTATTTTAACAGAGGTGCAAATGGAAGGCTTGTCAAGTTTTTGCTTTGAGACCATCACATTCAACACACCAAAAAGCACTGAACAGCTTTCCTTTCAGAAGCACCCTCTGTTGTCCTCACCTTGCTCTCAAAGCAGCAGGACTTGCCACGCTGCCAGCTGAACTTCCTGGAGAGGCTACAGTCCTGAAACCATAGAACCAGGTGCAAGCAATAGGCACTTACACACACAACCGCCTGTTCAGGGGCTGCTGCCTCCTAGAGGCAAGGCAAGAAATCAGAGAGAACAGCCACCAGGCATTATCCCACTAAGTGTTTCACACCTCCTTTCAGTCTCCTCGTTTCTTTCTGAGACGACTCAGGGAGGAAGGACTAACCCTAGGATAGATCAGAGGAGTAGGGAGATCTAGTGAGATAGCTCACAAATAGCCACCAGAGAACAAATGCCACTGGTGACTGGATCTTTGCAGAAATTCACTTAAGAAAACATTACCACAAAATATGTGGTTGGGAGACTACACTGGATGGAATAATTACCATTCTAATTGAGATAAAAATCAAAAGTTCCAGAGATGCTCTGAGTCTTTACAATGGGAGCCTCACTACTTCCTTATTCTCGCCCTCCTCAGAAACATCTTTAGGATCAAACACACATAACTGTGCATCAGTTTTATAAACCAAACACTGAGCACTTCAGCCTTGGACACTGCACAGAAGAGGTACCACCTCATCTAATACACAAACATTTGTCTCATTTGGAGCTCAGAAATCTTAAATCAAGCAGCTCTGTTCTCTTCTCCACCACAAGCAGGTGCCACTCACAGGAAAGCAGAGGCCGCCGTAAACCCTCAGCCTATGTGATCCCTTCCATGAGAGAGAATGCCTCTCCTCTCCGTGCTGAGCCCTCTCCAGGTCAGGTTTCTTCCCCACCATGCAGAGAAAGAGAGCTCTGTGTCTTTGGAACCTAATAATTGGGAGTGTTTCAAACCAACCTTCTGAATAAAAAGCGTGTGCACGGAGGGAGGGCAGGAAGGAATAACACAAAGCTAACTTTATACATATACAGAGGAAGGAAGTTGGGCAATATTCCTGGATACAGTGTGATCCTGAGCGTGTAAGAACTTGCCATTCTCAAGGAGAAATAATAATTAAATCAAAAGTGCCACTCAATTGCAAGGTTCCTTGAAGACCTTCATTTCTGACAACTACACACTGCAAAAAATGCAAATTTTGAAGCCAGAAATGTTCTCATTACAGCACACAAGAATATATTTTATGGAACGATTTCCAAGGGAATAACAGCAATACAAAGCAGTTTTCATGTAATTACTGATCTACTTACCTAAACTATCAGGACTATCAATTGAAAAACACATAAGTATAACATCGGTATCTGGATAAGAAAGCGGTCTAAGTCGATCGTAGTCTTCTTGTCCTGCTGTATCCCACAAAGCCAACTCCACCTGCAGCAGAAAGACCAGGGCAGTCAGCCAGCTGATAGGGACATGTGATTCTGAAGTGAATAACCCAAGCACAGTGCACAAGGTATGCCAGCCAGCACTGCTTAGGAGGAAAACAGAACTGCTTTGGCAACAGAATGACTAGAACTGCCCATCCCATAACTCCAAAAATCGATTTCTTTCAGCTTATGAGACTTCCCCTCATATCCATGCCTCAAGTCAGTTCTCCGACAGGACTTGAAAGCTACCAGCAGAAAAGCAAGACAGGGATTAAAGGGAACCAGCTGCAAAGGGCTGAGAAACCATTCAATAGGCATTCCAGGAATACCAGTTGCCAATGAAAGAGGACTCTCTATGTATACACTTTTTAGGATTATGCATACTTTCAATTGGTTTACAGCTGGAACTGGTAACAACAAGGAAATGTCAAGCTAACACTTATTTGTGCACAAATTCTTACAGCTCCATCAGAGCAGAAATTTAAGCTTGCCATTTACTTCAAAACACAGCCAATTGGTGCACAAACCTTGTTACTGAGAACTGAATAAAATCACTCACATTCTTAACATTTAGACTTCTTTACTCTTCTCCTTTAGACTCCTAGGTTCCAAAATTGCAGCAACTCAGATACAGACAGACAGAACTGGAACTCAAATGTGAGCTTGAATAGGCAGTGCAATTGTTTGGTTACGCTGTAAAGATGCAATGCCTTATTCACAGACATACAGAACACTGTGATGGAAATACAGTAGAATGACTGCTCAGAGCAATCTCTACATTCACAGCTGCCAATACAAGTTTGGTGGTAAACACTCATGCTTTTTTACAGAGGTATCTGCTGTAGGTTTCCTCACATGATGCTCCTATCAGCTCCCTGGTGCTGTCTGAAGGAACACATCCCACAGCATAACTGTCCTGTTTTCATGTGGCTCTGCATGTTTCTGGGAACGCTTTTCCAAGAAGACAGCAGGCACACGGCCCTCAGACAGAGCAGCCTGAAGCACTGCTTCGCTGCAAGCTTTTGTAACCAAGTTTTCAGAAGACAAAGTGCTTGGATAAAATGTCATCTGCTTATGAAAGAGGCAGCTGACGCTTCCACAGCAGAAAATGCACTGCTTGAGCTGCTCATGCCATTTTTATCTAGTGCCCACTGCACTGAGCTGCCAGGGCATGGCTCCCTGGCCTACCCATTGAGGTCATTTGATTGGGTGATAAGAGAGAGAAACAAATATCAGACATATTCTAAACAACAATTTAAGATCTTATATCTCAGATGTGATATAGCAACTGTAGAAATTGTAATTGTGGAGGAAAATGTGTTTTTTATACTAGCCTAAAAGGAATTATTTTCTATTCTATCCACACCATATGAGAGAAGAGCTCTTTTCAGACTTGGATAGCAAGAAATGTAATGACTAAAACCACAATTAATCCATACCTCTGACAGTAGTGAAATCGAATGTAACGTAACACCCATAAATGGCTCTAATCTTGGCTCAGTCAGAACAGAAGCCGAGCAAACCAATGAATGTCACTGCATCTGAACTACAAGTGACAGGAAGGTATTCTAACTATGCCTGAACCTACAGCAAAGGGACAGTGGAAGAGGCATGGGGAGCTCAGCACTGCAAACTGCCATGGAGGGCCAGGGAGGTCAGCTGCATGCTAACAAACAGGCACATATCACGCATGCCAAAATAGTTTTGAAAGTAGTTGGTCTTTCAAGGTACAAGGTTCCTGAATACCCTGCAAAGTTCCAGTTTTACACAGCATGTGCCACCTGAAGCAACACAAGTGCAGAAGGCAATGTACTTGGCTTTCAGATGGCAGACTTCCAAAGGCTGCTTCCTGGAGCAGGAGTCTGGGGGGTTTGTTCGGCCAACGAAGGGATTCAGAGGTTACACAGATTCAAAACTGCTTTTCAAAGTACTGGAAATGAAATGCATGAACAACACATCACAAAAGAAGAACTAAAAATGAAGCCCAGTGAGCAGAGCGCTCAGCATGCCTGGCTCCTAAGATCTGCATTCCTGTAGACAAGTAGGACAGATGATGCTGATGAACACTACAAAAATGAAATCCCTTTGAAGCCTGCCAGTCATCTGATCCAAAGAGGATTCTGCACGTTGCCAGGAGCAGGTAGGAAAAAAACTGCTCCAGGACCCTGTCTTTGTCACAGGAGCCAACCAAGGCAGGGCCTCCCCTCTGCAGCCCCAACGGG
This sequence comes from Odontophorus gujanensis, assembly GCA_013399175.1. Classification (NCBI taxonomy): domain Eukaryota; kingdom Metazoa; phylum Chordata; class Aves; order Galliformes; family Odontophoridae; genus Odontophorus; species Odontophorus gujanensis. Next base: position 14,573 of record VXAB01010293.1, on the reverse strand, counting down.
CAGCAGCCCAGCATCCTCAGTACATCTTTGCTCCTGCATACCACATTTACCTGTCAGAACTGCTTGTTTTTCAGAACTGCAAATTGTACAGGGTTAGAAATACACTGTTCAACAGACATTGGATATGAGCAGGTCGGTATTTACACAGCATGCAAACACTACGTATTTAAAAATAAATTGACAGTATGAATACTGAAAGCACCTGTACTGCCCACTTGTTAAAGAAGCGTGCTGATCTCCATGGTGTTCTGAATAAATACACATTCACTCTGACTACTGTTAGTGTGTATACATACCTGCTTTCCATCCACTTCAATATCTGCTACGTAATTTTCAAAGACGGTGGGAACATAGACTTCAGGGAACTGGTCTTTGCTAAACACAATCAGCAGACAGGTCTTTCCACAGGCACCGTCGCCCACTATAACCAGCTTTTTTCGAATGGCTGCCATAGCTGAAACACAAGAAGGCAACTTATTAGTCCTCCCATTGGAGCTTTTAAACGAGGTACCAATAATTAGCCATCGCTATGTTTCCAATCAATAAGAACTTCTAAATCGAGTCTCTCTGCTCCATACAGAAACACCTGGAATGATAAGAGTTCAGAGTCCCAGCAGAAGGGAGTGGAAATCAGAGTGCTTTTAGCACTGTCTTGTCTGTTCTGGAGTTTGAGACATGAATCTCCACAGAAAACAAGTGAACAGCAGCAGTGCCCACAAACATGTTCTCAGAAGTGTGTTTTAGACAATCCAGTAAGCAATGCTTCGGCTTGAGGGCACTGACACTCTCCCCAGGCCGAGCTGTCCCTGTGACCCAGTGCCAGCAAGCTTGGTGAGTCACTTGGGCTGGGGAGCACCCTGCTGCCACGTCAGAGTGCTTCGCAGAAGGATCTCCAGGTCTCAGCCTGCTCCTTCAGATACAGCCAGCACAGCACGCTGCAGAGGGCTGGGAAGCATGCAGCTCATTCTTAGATGGCATAGCCAGCATTTTCATGTGGGCTGCTGGGATCTCTGCTGCTTCCTCCTGGAAATGTCCCCTCAGTAGCAGTCAAAAGAACGAGAGGAAATGGCAGGAACTGCTAGGAAAGCAATAGGACAACGTTGGTCTCAAAAACGGGAGGAAAGCTGGAAAAGGTTTAACAAGAGCTGGAGTCAGGGTGGGGCCAAATGAGATGACCATGTTGGAGTTGGCAAACATCTACAGAGTCAGGAGTGGCTCAAACAGCATGGATAGGCACTGACTGCTTGTCACCACTTCCTGCAAATGACTATGAGAGATTGACACAAAGGCAGCAGAACGGGATCCAAGCCCAACAAAGGTCAACAGGGACCCAGGTAACTCCAGCAAGGGGATGCTGTGGGCACAAGAAACGCACGCGCCCCTAAAGGAGACTAAGCAGGAAACTTCCTACACAGGCTCCAGAATGCAGAAACCACACCTGAGCTAGAAAATCCCCATAGCAGAAAGTACTCTGAGGCTGACAGTCCTTGCAAGAGCTATATAGATGCTTGTTCTCTTTTCTCCTCAGGTATTTATTTGCTCCCACTGCAGGAATAAGACAGATACAAGGAGGGACCAGGCTGCAGGGGACTGCAACAGGACAGAAACACAATGACTTCCTTGTGCATACAGGGAGGGTAGTATGGAGGGCACCTTGAGTCACCCCAAAAAGTTTCCCAGCCGACAGCCACAATGCCATTACACCCACTGTATGAGCAACTGTGCACCCCCAGAGGTCAGTCGTGATGTGATGAGCCCAGTACAAAGCTCACAGGATGACTGATGCTGCTGGTGAGGAGAGAAAAGTTTGAGGAAGCAGAGAAAAGAAGAACACAGCCAAAACATTTTCTCCTTTCCACCTCTCCTTCTACCCTTGTAAATTAAGCAAATAAAAAGAGAAAACTAACCACCTAAAGGCTACCTTTGGCACTACTTCATGGCAAAGCAGCAGAGGTTATTAGAGGTTCTGGACTCCTGCTGGGGGTGCCAGGAGGGAAGGACCCTTCAGCCATCAGTCAGAAAGGGCGTGGGGACTCCTGGAGCACAGCTTCATCAGACAACTGTTCAAGTAATCCAAATCGTTCTCTAAAGTAAGCTACATTCACCTTATGAATACACATGTACACACATTCATGTTATTTACCTTAGGTGCTTAGGGTTATTTTTACATTTGTGGAACATTTAAAACGATACATGCTTTAAAAGGGTTCTCTTTCAGTCGTCTCAGATGGTTTTGAGTATTTCTAGCAATGGTAATATTTGATTTTGCAGAACTGGAGATCATCTGTCCTCCGCACCAACTCACAATCACTGCTTAAGCCGTCCCCTGCCAGTTCTCTCTCCGCCCCTTCAGAACCAAGATGCTGAGCCCTACAGACCTCCAGAGCAACCTGCTCCTGCACTCTGCTCCCTCTGAGCACACATCCCTGCTGCCTGCCCTCAGCCTTCCTTACGTAATGTAAGCCCATTACTGCAATTGACATGGCCCTAGGAGCTTTTCTTTTCTCTACCTTCATTCAGCCTTCTCTGTAGACAATCCCCTCCCAGCTCACCCAATGTTTCTTTGCACACCGTGCCTACCATGCTTCCCCGTGGCTCCCTTCTGCACACACTCACCGGAGCACGGGGACCAAAGAGCAGATCCAGTGGGTTACCGATGTGAAGCAGGGGAGGGAGGGCTGCTGCTGCCCTCCTAGCACACTTCATGTCTGCAGCAATGTTCCAGCAGCACTATGAGCTCCCAAAAAACCCTATCAGTTTTGTTCTTCACAGGACAGCGCATATCTGGCCATGACAATGTCACCCCACCCTCCATGGTAGCTTGAAGGGATTGTCAGCCCTGGCAAGCACTCAGAAGAACAACATCTGGATGGTATAATTAAGAAGGAATCTGACTGCTTGCAGTGGGACCACATCTTAGCAATGTGTATTGCTGGGACAGTACTAACAGGGCACATAGCATTTGGGGCCTTCTGTATTTTGGCATGCTCTGCTTTTCTTAACCAGGTATACTGAAACCTGGATATACATCCATTTGGTGAAGAAAGCAAGAAGTGCTTTGCTAGCCTACAGAGCTGTAAGATGGACAGCATCTAGGCTACAGGCATGCTGCATTTGCTGCAGTGCAGCCAGCACACAGCTCCTGTCAGGAGTGAGAACAGATTCAAATGGGAGAGATTCAGTGATGACATCCCCCTGGCCAGTGCCTTCCCCAGGTACCACAGGAGCTGCAGTTCCTCTCTCAGCACAGAGCTCACAGCACAAGGAGCTCCTGTTTGCTCAGCTGCCACACTAATACCCTTGTTACATGAGGCTATTTCAAAGTGCAGCAGTTGTGCAGCATAAAGCTCTGTTTGTTACAAGAACCTACCGAATATTCCCAAAGAATGAAAAGATGGGGAAAATAATTTTTTCCATGTTTTAAATGTATTCTGCCCCTCACTCCCCCAAAGCATTATTGTTTTCTGTAACAGAACCTGCCCCTTAAGCTCAGCACGCACATTATTTTTCCAGGGGAACACTGGCAGTGCCCCCTCTCCTGCAGACCCCAAAGCGTGAGGGAGGCCCATGGGCACACTGCTGCTGCTCAGGAGGTGGATATGGCCATACCCTGCAGCCTGGGTGTGCTTCCCCAGCTCCCAACCCAGAGGAAGTAATAAAGGGGAACTAAAGCCCTTTCCCATCACACAGGTATCCTGACTATATTTGAGTGTCATTGGTCACTACCAACTTTACATTGCTGCTATGCCATACAAGCAAACCCAAGGTGTTATCGCTGCTTATGACAAAAAACCAAAGCAGCAGCCCTACAGTCCCACCGAGGATGTCTCTGCTGCTGGGAGCAGAAACACCTTTTAAATTCTTTCCCACCTGGTTTTGCTAAAGTCCTCAAACCCAAGGTGTTGGAGTTTCAGCACCTTGCAAGCAGCACAGATGCTGCCTCCCACACGCTGAGCACCAGGCAGAGCAGTGCCCTGAGGTCAGCTCTCTGCATCCCTCTTCACCCAGCCAATGCTGCCAGAGTCGGGGTAGAACCCTGCCAGGGCCTGTGTTGAGATCTAGAATATTCCCTTCTGTGAGGATAGAGGGGGAGGAGTTTCTGCAGCAATCCCAGAGAGGAGGGCAGGGATGGATGAGCAGGCTGCTCCCACCGCTGCCTTTTGGCATACAAAAAAAGAACGACCCAAATCTCAGGGCAGTCTGGAGCAGAAAGCAGAGCAGGCACAAGCACACAGATCTGCTCATAGGGCAGCTGTCTGCAGACTGTGAAGAGACTAGAGCTGAGCATGGAGCATTTGGGTGGGGAAATGGCACCATGAGAGGGAAGAGGTGGATGGCTAAGGACGTAACACTCTGTTCCCCTCCTCCAGCCCAGGCCTAGCCCCATGGATCCACCAGCAGGATGAAGTGTCCCAGGCTTCTCCTCTTTTCACCTCCCATGGAAAAATATCATTGACTGCACGTCTTGCAGGTTTCTTTCCCCCACCACATCTGTTCATTAATGAAAGTGCATATAAGCAAACATTACATACACAGAGGCTGCTGTCAAAGTGCAGCTCAACACTGCCTTTGTCAGCTCCTCTGAGCACCCAGAGCCCACACAGGACGGGCCCCGCACTCAGCTGGCCATGCCTATCAAGTAAAGGAAACTGTGACCCCAATTCACCTCTAACAGAAGCTGCAAAACAGGTTAGCAGTCAGCCTTGGGACTGCACTGAAAGGGAGAAGAGATGCAATCCAGCCATACAGAGGAGTTAGGTTTAACCCTAAGAACTACGTACAGCAAAACACACTGCAAGTGAGCACCTACTTACTGCTGTTATATCCAAAGACATTCAGAACAGAGCTCACCTGCACTGCACTGAAAGCGAAAACAGCCAAGCTCAGTGCTCAGAGAGATCACATCCATGTGATACCATGTAAAGCATTGAGCACAGTGGGCTGGGAGGATGCCTCAGCAACAGAGCACCAGGATGCAAGCACTAAAAACATGAATGCTACAAGGTGGTGGTCAGCACAGCTTGTTTCAATAATAAACAGCTGCTTGGTGGTGTGCAAGTTTGCCTGTGGCTGTCCGCACTCACATAAGCCACCCGATGAGTTGCTATCGAGGCTTTTGGGAAATAATCATGAGAACATGAGGCAGTTTTGTTTGACAGCACTGCAAAGTAGTTCTATTTCTAACCACTGTGCAGCATGGGAGCAGGTGGTAAGAAAAAATGTTGTTTTTTTTTTTTGGAGGCTTACATTTGAAATTTAACACTTAAAACAGGCCTGGAGCTGGCAAAGCACAGAGCATGCTACTGCTGCATGTTACAAGCAATCCGTAATGGGAACTTTCTATTACATGACTGAAGTACAATCAAGAAATGACACAGAAGGTCAGCGCGGCTGCCAGCAGGACTAAGTGCTGGACGCAGGACCTTGGACATCCAAGCACAGCATTTGGCTTTCTGCTCAAGGGTTATTCTGACTGCTAGCCACACTCGAGCCTGGCAAGTTTTAGTAGATTGGGAAGTGCTTTGCAAACAGAGCTGTCCATTTATAGAGCCAGCTCTATCTCAGGAGCCACACAGTTGTGCTAAACCCCAAGTAACAAAGCTCAGCAGGTCCCAGCCACTGATAACCCTACTACTGTGCAGCACATCCCCGGAACTGCAAGCAGGGACAGCCCAGTGCAGCACATCCCAAAACGCATTGGTTCTGTATCAGCCTCGGTGAACCCTTAACAACTGATGTATTTTATACAGAGCAAGAAAGAGCTAGCCAGAAGTGCAAAGCTGGAGCTTTACAGGCACAAGCATACCACGTGTCAGTTACGTGCTGCCAGTACTGCCCTCACTGCTGTGGTACAGCAGAGTGAAAAGCTTCNTTTAAGGCCAGGCCAGATGCCTCCAAACCCATGCACATCTCCAGGCTCACAGCCTGCAGGAGGAGGGAGCTCCCACAGCTTAATGACACACTGTGGGTAAAGCCACTTCCTCTGTGCCTGCCTGCGAGTTGGGCAGCAGTGAAAGGGGTAGGGGTGGTTCAGAGTTGGAAGGAGCAGGCCACCTCCCTCGCCCTTTCTGCTTTTAGCACAAAGCAGCACCCACTGCTGCAGCTCATGTTCTGCCAGTACTTGCACTTTCCACACTGGGGTAAGGTTTTATTTGCTGCTTCCTCCTTTATGTGTNGACTAGAGCTGAGCATGGAGCATTTGGGTGGGGAAATGGCACCATGAGAGGGAAGAGGTGGATGGCTAAGGACGTAACACTCTGTTCCCCTCCTCCAGCCCAGGCCTAGCCCCATGGATCCACCAGCAGGATGAAGTGTCCCAGGCTTCTCCTCTTTTCACCTCCCATGGAAAAATATCATTGACTGCACGTCTTGCAGGTTTCTTTCCCCCACCACATCTGTTCATTAATGAAAGTGCATATAAGCAAACATTACATACACAGAGGCTGCTGTCAAAGTGCAGCTCAACACTGCCTTTGTCAGCTCCTCTGAGCACCCAGAGCCCACACAGGACGGGCCCCGCACTCAGCTGGCCATGCCTATCAAGTAAAGGAAACTGTGACCCCAATTCACCTCTAACAGAAGCTGCAAAACAGGTTAGCAGTCAGCCTTGGGACTGCACTGAAAGGGAGAAGAGATGCAATCCAGCCATACAGAGGAGTTAGGTTTAACCCTAAGAACTACGTACAGCAAAACACACTGCAAGTGAGCACCTACTTACTGCTGTTATATCCAAAGACATTCAGAACAGAGCTCACCTGCACTGCACTGAAAGCGAAAACAGCCAAGCTCAGTGCTCAGAGAGATCACATCCACGTGATACCATGTAAAGCATTGAGCACAGTGGGCTGGGAGGATGCCTCAGCAACAGAGCACCAGGATGCAAGCACTAAAAACATGAATGCTACAAGGTGGTGGTCAGCACAGCTTGTTTCAATAATAAACAGCTGCTTGGTGGTGTGCAAGTTTGCCTGTGGCTGTCCGCACTCACATAAGCCACCCGATGAGTTGCTATCGAGGCTTTTGGGAAATAATCATGAGAACATGAGGCAGTTTTGTTTGACAGCACTGCAAAGTAGTTCTATTTCTAACCACTGTGCAGCATGGGAGCAGGTGGTAAGAAAAAATGTTGTTTTTTTTTTTTGGAGGCTTACATTTGAAATTTAACACTTAAAACAGGCCTGGAGCTGGCAAAGCACAGAGCATGCTACTGCTGCATGTTACAAGCAATCCGTAATGGGAACTTTCTATTACATGACTGAAGTACAATCAAGAAATGACACAGAAGGTCAGCGCGGCTGCCAGCAGGACTAAGTGCTGGACGCAGGACCTTGGACATCCAAGCACAGCATTTGGCTTTCTGCTCAAGGGTTATTCTGACTGCTAGCCACACTCGAGCCTGGCAAGTTTTAGTAGATTGGGAAGTGCTCTGCAAACAGAGCTGTCCATTTATAGAGCCAGCTCTATCTCAGGAGCCACACAGTTGTGCTAAACCCCAAGTAACAAAGCTCAGCAGGTCCCAGCCACTGATAACCCTACTACTGTGCAGCACATCCCCGGAACTGCAAGCAGGGACAGCCCAGTGCAGCACATCCCAAAACGCATTGGTTCTGTATCAGCCTCGGTGAACCCTTAACAACTGATGTATTTTATACAGAGCAAGAAAGAGCTAGCCAGAAGTGCAAAGCTGGAGCTTTACAGGCACGAGCATACCACGTGTCAGTTACGTGCTGCCAGTACTGCCCTCACTGCTGTGGTACAGCAGAGTGAAAAGCTTCTTCCCAGGACACCAGGCTGGCACTCAGAGCCAGATCAGTGCTGGGGTTATTGTGTGACACCTCAATGCAGGATTCCTCATATCAGATGGCAGCCTTTGCCCTTCTTTCCTCTTCAGGAGGAATTGTGTGACAACACAAAGTGCATCTGACCCCTACAGAAAACTGCTTTTGATTGTGATACACTTTCTGGATTTCTATCCACTGTTCTCCACCTGCTGGGGCTTTACAGTAACAAAGCCAGCACACCAACCCCAGTCTGCCTCCCGCCCCACCCTGCGGGCAGCTGCAAGGCAGGGAGCTGGCAGAAGGNCTTTATGTGTCTGCTAATCCCTCCATGTTGCTGCTCAGTGCAGCAGGAACCGCAGCCCAGGAGCTGACTGTCACACTCCCCCCCACATCTAGAAGCCACCCTCTCACACAGAATACAAATATGATTTTATAGCAGTTCGGTTCTTACTGAAAGTGATGCACAGTTACACCAAAGGCCAAGAGAACACCTGCACTTCAGAACCAAACTGAAACAATTAGTACTAATTGTTTCTCAGTCTGCACTGAGTGACAGTGCCTTAATTCTTTCCTGAACGCTTTGTTACTTGTTCCATTATTGTACCTGGGATTGATGTCTTACCCTGATGGGATTATAATCATTAAGGTTGTCCTACTTCTCCCGATTATTAGTGTTCTTCCAGACTCCTTCAATCACTGCAGTAGTTCAAGAGCTTTCTGGAAAAACACATCCATCCATAACCCCACTGCTCACAGGTCACACAGAGCTTCAAGCAGAGCCACACACAGAGCTGAGATGTAATGCAGCAGCTCTGGGCAGTAAAGCACATAGTAACACTCCATCCTTCCTACTGACAGAGGTTGTGCAGACATGTGCTCCTGACACACACCAGTGTTTGAGATCTGACACCTCTTGGCCTAGGCTCCTCCTCGAGCTCCATTTTCCCCCAGTGAGGTGTTTTCTGTGTCTTGTTTTTCTACTTTCTGCTTTTGGTTTCTACTTTTCTCCTGTCCCATCAATATGGCTTTCCTGCATTACATCGTAAATGCAAACACAACAGATGCTTTTGCGTCCCTTCCAGGTCAAGGTTACTCAGTTAACTCTCTTTCAACACTTGATTACAGAAAAACATCACAAAGGGAGGTTCCCAAAGCACGTTTTTAGCCAGCATGAGCCCAAACGATGAGAAGCTAAAGCAGTAATACACGCAAGCAGAACTCTCCATCCAAACACTGGCACTGTACACCCCGTTTTCTAAATGCCAAACCCAGTGAGATCCTTCTGGGTCCCCACAAGTTTCCTCTGCTCCTGCCAGGTTCCCCACTGTGCTGCCCTCCTCCTTTTTCCAACGGTTATGGGATGAATGCCATTCCAGCACCCAGGGAAGAAGCTAACTGCAGTGTTGCTCCTCTTGCCCATGGCACAACACCCTCCCTCCCTGCCCCAAGCTGGGACCACAGGGCAGGAAGCATTGAACTTGAGGGGGCACAGTTCCATCATCCCCCCACAAGCCTGTTGCTCTGCCCCTGCTGACCTGTTCTTTGTTATCAGCACACACGAGAGCACTTGCCTTATGCAATACCAAGTCCCAAGATTACTCTGCACAGAATGAGATTAGAGCTTAATATTGAGGTAATTATAGTAGATCTGTGGATTTCCAGTCATGCGTATGACCTGCAGGACACACAGCATTCGGGTCAGATTTCTGCTCAGCATCCCCCTGCCCAGACACCTGTACCACAACTGGTGGGAGCGCGCGCGCGCACACACACACACACACACACACACGTGGGTCCGGTTCCTCCAGGCACCCAGTGTTCCACTCCCACAGGGACACTCTCACCCGGCCTCATGCTCCTCTCCCCATCAAGAGAGCTGCTGAGACTGCATTGCTCCAAGCCAGATGCCCACCAGCTCCACAGGCACTAAGATGACCAAGAGCAGGACAAGGAAATGCACTGCTACAAGCTTATTTTCCTACTTTCCAGCTTGAGCATTCCTCACGTGGTTCAATCCGTCACTGCCAAACATTAAACTTGCATTTCCACTGAACGATGACAAGCTCTTCCTCATACGTGACAATAATTAACTCTCACCCCACCAAATTAGGATTATTTGTACCCCGTTTTGCATTTACCTGGAGTGAAATTCATTTGACACTTTTCTGCTTTTCGTTCAGTACCCAAAGGCCTGGGCTGCAGTTCTCAGCTTTTGTCTTTCCTTCCTGGACTACTCAACTCATACTCACTACTCACATATCACCAGATCCTCCAGTCACACTGAGCAGAACCCTGCTCCTTCCTTGCCTCACACCTCCACTCTCAGTGCTTGCAGAGTATTCAAAAGCTTGGGTACATTCACACAGCACCTCTTCCTCTGCAGAAGCCACACTGATTTCACCCACTGTAAGTTCTCTCCTTCCATTTTCTTTTTCCATTTAAAAAAAAAATAGGCACTGAACTCTTGACCTCTTACTGAACTATTTTTAAGAACTGATATCATGCAAGCCACCTTCTGTTTCTCTGGCTTCGTGGCATTAAGCAATAGTCACACAGCATAACCACCAATGCAGCCATTGGATTCCCAAGTTCCTTTGGAAACCTTTGGGCACGTATCATCCAGCGTTGGCATTTTGTAATGATATTTATCACTTTTCTCTTTGCTGACAGTGCTTCAAGCAGAGAGAGATCTTCCAGCAAGCGCTGTTCTGGCAGAGGAACCTCTTTGGACTCCACAGTAAGCAGAAAGGACACACATTAAGTCCACTCATTTTCTTCTGGCTTTATCATCAAATATTTCTCTCACTTCATCACCTACCAAACCTTCTGACTCCAGCAAGCTTCTTGCATCCTATGGTGCTGGAAAACAATCTGTTCTTCTGCTGTCACCATGATGTTGTTGAATGACTTTCTAACAGGCCCTTGTGCTTGTCACTTGACTTGAAGGTGAGAGCTCATGTCCTTGTTCACTCTTCTGGTCAACTTCAAGTCATGAAGTATGTCCTTATTTCTGACAGTTTCCTTATCCCAAACTGTACACTCATTTTCCTCTGTCAACGTTCCACAGTATAATTCAAAATCTTCCCAGCAACATGTTTGATTTAAAAGTGCAGAAGCTGAGTTCTGCTGTGGTTTACATGGAAGCCAGCCTTCCTCAATAGCTTTTGGACTGAGGTTCACAAAATGAGCCAAGGCACTTTGTCAGCACCAAGAACCTCCTATCAGAGCTCTCTCATCTCACACAGCTTTGACAGGGCAGAGAGGAGGAGAAGAACAAAGAGCCTTCAGGTGTAAAACACAAGGCAGATGGAACATTAGCAAGGAATGCAAGCATTCAAACCCCAGCCACAAGCAAACGCCTTAAAATCCTTTGCCTTCCTGAAAGCAGGTGAAGGTGAGGAGGAGGAATCACTTTGCACAGAGCACAGGAGGACCCACTCCATGCTGACAGCTCCAGCTGAAATGGAGGGCTGCAAAGCACTGCTGGCTTACTGAGCAAGGAGACCACAGGCAGTCCTGTTTCTGATCAACAACAGCAAAAAATAAACAACAAAACCCAACCGTTAGAGCTGAAGGAAAGAGAAACCCACATCTGTCGTGGGAACACAGCCCAGTTCTATGCCGTGACACCGTCTGCTCCCTCCTACAGCCCATGCCCACGGCTGCTCAAAGAGCAAATCCTGTTTCAGTGCTCTTTACACAATTCAAATACTTTAAGAAGTTGCTCTAAAGTTAACTTGGTTATTTCACTGCCTCTAGTGTCCCAGGTAAATACACAGGAACAGGAAAAGGATGGAAGAGAGAGAGGACGAGCAGATCTGAGGTGCTTTACCACTTCCCCTGCACTTTCGGAATCCTCCCCTCACAGCTCAGCACAGATCTCACCAAGGTCAGAAGAACCCAGACACCTTGCACCGCCCCTGAGCAGAATGCCAGGGTAACAGCAGCCATGCCCTGAAAACAGCTATTCACCAGCATTCCTTGAGAAGTAACACTCAAGCTGTTCTGAGCTTCAGTAGCAAAGGTGAGGGAGTGCCTGGTGGGGGACAATACGGCCACAGCCAGCAACAGGATGTAACAGTGGGAAGGCAGCAGCCAGGGCAGGAGGCTGCAGAAACCGGGTACAGCAGAGCCAGTGGGGCAATGAAATAAGCAAATTTAGCTGAGCCGGAACACAAACAACAGCAAAAAACAAGTCATCATGAAAAACCTGGGGAAAGGCACTGCTATTTCTAAACCCCTCCAAACCATCAGAATGTTTCCATTTGGAATTCACTTATCTGAAGGGCCATCTCCAGCCCCACATCCTGGTGGCAGCTGAGACCACAGAGGATGTTTTTATCGTCAGTTCCTGGCTCAGGGAACTCCCCGCCTCCGGCGCACAGTTGCTGTGGCACAGGGCCAGGGCGGGGAGCTCAGGGGGATGGCCGCCTGCCCTGCACCCAGCTCCTCAGCCCTAAGTGTTTCATACAGGCAGTGTTAAACGACACAAATTACCCATTAAAAAATAATTCACATCGAGCATTTACGCTGGATATGCTTTTAAGCATTCCAGGGAGCTAATTACAATGAAATCAGGCTAATAGCAATTATTATTTTTTTTTTTTAAAAACGAGGCTTTGGTCCAAACCAGAGCTGGGAGCATGCAGCATATCTGGAACAGCAGTGCAGAGCTGTGTGGCTGCAGGCCCTGGTGGGAATCAGCAGGATGGGAGGGGGGCACAGAGATGCACCTTCCACAAAGCAGAGGGGTAGAGCTCATGTTCCCCTACTAAAAGAAATTCAGGACTAATCCTTTGGCACTGCAGTCACAGAAAAAGGCTCAAAGGAACCAAACTAATTTTTGATATTTCTCAGATAAGAAGAGAGTGACAGAACACATCTCTTTGAAGCACTGTTTTAAAATCAGACAGCAATCTCCTGCCATAAACGTTAGGGAGAAGAAAAACAAAGTAAACCAAAGTGCAACAGCAAGGCTGTTGAAGCCCCAGGATTTAGCTTCCTCTGCACCTCAATCCCATCCAGGAGTGGGTGGACGCGTGTGGGCATTTTGATGTGCGCACAGTACGTCTGTGTGTACTGATATAGCTCTGAGGAAAGGCTGAGGGAGCTGGGGACACTGTGCTGGAGGGAGCTCGCCACAGTGCTTAGAGGGAGCTCATGCAGCAAACCTAGAGCGTCTTTTCACACAGTCTGATAGCGACAAGACAGGAAGGAATAGCATTAAACTAAAAGAGGGGCGATTAGGCGAGATGTTAGTTAGAAATTCTTTGCTCACAGTGCAGGGAAGCGCTGGCATTGCTGCCTAGAGCTGTGGGTGCCCATTCACAGAGATGTCCCAGGCCACAGAGTGGCACTGGGCAGGTTAAGTTGCGGGGAGGGGGGGCGAAAAGGGGCAGCCAGCCCCCGGCAGGGGCGCGTCTGTGAGGTCCCCGTCGGTCCCCCCACTCGCATCCCGCATCGGATCACACTGCGCGGCTGCGGGCCCGGCCCGGCCGCCCTGGACTCCACCCGCACTCGCCGCCCTCGCGCCCCGCCCGGCTCTGACCCCGCCCCCCCGCGCTCTCGCGGCGCCGCGAGGTGACGTCACCGCGGCGGGCTGCCAGTCACGGTGC
>VXAB01010292.1:783704-872092 GCA_013399175.1 Odontophorus gujanensis | reverse complement strand
AAAAAAAAACTACCCAAAGCAAAAGGACTTTTCACATAAGGCAGAGAGAAGATAAAGACATTCAAAGGATGTCATGCCATCATTGCCTCTTATGTCCATACTCACAATGTAAGCCTTCTATTAGCATTGGTAACTATCTGTGCACAAAGTGCACATTGCATTTGCTTCCCATGCAAGTTCTCATTGGCACACACAGCAGTCTCATTTTGCTTGTGTGGAACTTTCATGTTTTTCCCCATTCTGAGTCCCAGCAGCCCAGATTGATAGCAGACCCAGCTGTCCTTTATAATTAGATTTTAATGACTTAGGATAGTTGTTTGCATTTTGGCAAGTTGTTTAATAGTGATGACATTTAAATTGTCACAACTAGGCTTCAAAGTTATCAATTTATTAGATGATCAGGAAACTTCACACCTATTGTGGTGCAGTATTTTGGCTTCAAACTCAGTAATCCATCAGCACACTGCTTTATGTAATGAAGGTTATTATATAGAGATATGCTTTAGCTAATTCAGCCCTTAAATGCAGCAACTTGCACAAATTAAGGTTTGATTACTTGTTTACTAATGCTATAGACTGACAGATACTTTACAAACAGACACTGTGCTTTGTCTTCTGGTACTTTCTTCATTTCAGCGTACCCTCTTGTATATTCTGAAATCATGATTACTGTAAAGAAACTTTTCTTTCACATACCAATACATACACTCAAATACTGAACAGATTATATACTTGGAAGGTTGGTTTTTTGTTTGTTTTTCTGCTATTTCACCTCCCCCAGCCTAATACTCCATAAGAACACGTGTCCAACTTCTTATACAACAGAAGCTGTGAATAGCAGAAAAATTAGTGCCAATTTTCTGTTCTAAATATCCAATTTAACCAAAGCACTTAGCTCCACCAGCACATTCCCAACACACCACTTGGCTACTCCTCTCCCTCCCTGCTTCCTATTTCTGACCTAATGGCTTCAAGTCTCTCTGATGTCTCCTGATCATCTACCTGGAAGAGAAACACCCTGTGATGTGAGCTTATAAAGCTGTTTGCTTGCTCACAAAGCTGCTGATGCCCTGACCGTCATGACCACCGCATGCAGGAGCCACAGGGAGCTGCAGAAGGTGGTGGTGCAGCTCTTGAGCAGTGCACAGTTCTGGCAGATGAAACTGAAACAGCTTAATACAAGGCTAAGGTGTAGGTAGAATTGCCACGTGTTCCTTTCTTCAGAAAAGGAAATTAAATACATGTTCATATACGGTTGATGATTGATATAAACATGGGTATGTCAGTCATCTCTGAGGAGAGCAATGCTGGCAGGGACAGGAGGGGGAATAACACTTGCTGCCAAGTTCCCAGCATCAGGTACCACGTGCATGCAAGCTCATGTCTTTTGAGTTCCAACTTACTTCAGGGATGTGGACTGGTAAGAAGGTCTGCCAAAATCTTTCCTCAGGGAAAACAGTCTCTTACAAACATACTTCTCTTTACGCTTTTGAATGACTTTTCCCCCTTATCATGGCCATTACCTTCAAGCAAGCAATCATTAAGTAAATAGATCTAAAAGAGACGTAATTTCAAGAAGAGATTTCTTCCGCTAAATTCCCTCGGGTGCCCACTCTGTAGCCCTTGGGCAAAATCCAGCAAGAATTTATCCCAAGAAAAGGCCAACGCTCATTAATCAAGCAAAGGCCTGGCTGCAATCTTCAGAAGCGGCTGTGCAGAATGCTGAGTCACCTTGTTGCAACTGATCTAGGTACTCTGTGATGCCAAAAGCCAAAAAGCTGACAGAGACCATTATTTTACAGATGGAAAGCCAGTAAAAGAAAACAACATAAGTAATTAAAAACATATTTCTCAAGTTCATACAACAGAAATCAAAACTTAAAAACAGTGAATAACCAAAGTAAACATGACAGGAAGCAGAAAAAAAAACATATTACACAGCTGCTGAAAGAAAAAGAGCTGCAAATATACCCACACGGATTTTGGCAGAGGAGGAAGAGATTCCCAGGGGAATCCCCAAGGAAATCCTTGGGCTCTTGAGGAAGCAGGAGGGTTTGTCTGCCTGGAGCACCTGAAAAACCTGCCCTTCTACCTAGAAAGCAGGAAGAGCACCAGAAACCCAAACAAGTTCACAGCAGCACCCATGCCAAATACTACCTTTATTCCCCTGCTGGAACTCATTCCATACCAATGATGCACTCTCCACCACAGCCTCTGCTTTCTTCCAGAGATGGCCTTTGAGGCATCAGATTCCTGCTTTCAAGATGGTCTGGGGTACAGGTAATACAGCTCTGGGCTCCACTGCCCGTTGGTTCTCAGAGATGTATTGCCTGCTCTGTGCAGGATGATGTGAGCCCTGCCACCTCCAGCCCATACTGGGTCCCAAGCCTCTACCTTTGTGATTTTGGTTAAAGAAGACTAGAAACCTCAGTCAGCAGATGGGTGACAAGTTATCACTTCTAATAAAGCAGAAAGTAAGCTACAGGACAGCAGCCTTTCTGGGTGTTGAAGCTGTTTGTACAGTGACTGTATCACAGCAGGCCATTTCTCAGCCTCAGCTGCACACCATGAGAGGCAGGCAACAGGTACAATGCTCACGTTACGTCTCACCGCTGTTCAAGGCCTAGGAAACTTCTCCCCATATTTGCTGGTCCTGCCTACAAGCAGTACTTAACCACTTCTGTCTCTGTCCTTACAGCATTATGGTTACAGCAGCTGTATCACTGAAAGGAGTGAAACTTGCTGCTTTAAACCAACCACTCATGTATACTTCCTATGCACACACAAGAGAAAGGACCACCTCCATAGACTCACCAGTTACTGCCACTCCGCTTCTGCACACAGCTTCCAGGACACTCTGAAGTTTATCAAGAAAAACCTCCCTCCGTTTGTATTTAACTTTGAAGTCTACTGTTTCTATTTTGGAGTTAAATAAGGCCTCCTGTGCCTGAAAGTTTCTCTGTCATTTCCTATCTTCTGGCTGATCATATAAAATATATTACATTTGCCAGAAAATTCTTCTCTGCCAGGAAAGACTGAAACTTCTCTTGACTAGAATCTGATAGCTGCAACCTACAAAACAATGCAGCTCTCTGGTTTGGTAATATTCAATAGTTTTATGGTATTTGATTACAATTCTTACAGCATTGCCTATGTTAAAAAGACTTAAATGGGCCATAAAACCAACTTGATCTTCATTTCATTTACCCTTTCTCCTTCATACTACAGCTTTACAGTTTCTGCTGAGTGCTTCAAAAACTGATCTAAAGGAAAATGAGAGGTCTGAGACTGATCTTAAATGGGGAACCTGGGCAGTGGGTGTGGGAACTCAGGTGGGGCTGTTTAGAGCAATTGAGGCCTATAAGCACATTTCCCATGACTTAAAGACAATTCTAGAAAGTTAAAAGCAAACCAAAACAAGCAAATTAGCAATTCTCAATTCAATTATGAATATAATACTCAGGGGATTCAAGCTTCCAAATACAGGTTTTTTTCAGTGTACAAAAATCAGAAATAAGGAAGACTGAGTCATGATGGTAAGGCTTCAGGTCACCTTCCAGAGAGTTAAAAGCAGCAGCCCCTCTTCACAATGCTTCTTCAACCTCTCTGTAGGGGACACACTATATGGATCGATATGGTGAGTGTATATGCTGTAGAACTGATGTTAGTATAAACAGATAAAAGCATGAAAACACAAATTCTCTGCCTGTATCCACGAGAATACAGAACAAGAAAAGTCTTCCAAAAAGAGGCTTACTGTAATTTCTGGAGAATTTCCTTTGCTATCTCTGATAAATCCTTCTTTGCAAGGAGTGCCAGATGAAGCCCTTCAGTACTGCATTGCCTCAAGATTAGCTCAACTTTCAGAGCTGGGAACCTGAGTACTAAAAATTGATGTTTCCTTGCCCTGGGGGAACACTGCTCCAATTGTCCTTGCACCGTGCAGGCCAACAGAACACACGAGAACGTCACCAGGTTACTGACACAGCCTTGTTACAAAGCAGTTAAAGTTTCATAAAAAGATATAAAATTAGATCAAAACCCATGTTTTCACAGGAGGAAAAAAAAAAAGCAAAGAGAACAGAACGATCAGCTCTCAGGACAAGTCTGTGCCATCACACATCAGCGATTTTAGTTCCTAAGGCAAAATGGGTGTAACTCCACTGCCTCTTCCCCCCAGGCACTGCCCTCCTGCTCCCTCTTTAACCCTCAAGGAAGATGCAGCCATGCTCCAGCTACCTGTTTGGTTTCCCTGTTCCAGTGGGTCCAAAACTTTCCCTCTGCTTTGTCGATTTCTCTGCTTGGCACCTGCAGCAAAAAAAAAACAAAAAGAACACGGAGCTATTATTAGCAGCACCAGATTAGCTCAGTGGCCCTTTTTAGCACCACAGCCCTCCAGATAAGCAGTTATTCCAGTCCTTTGTGAGACGTGCTCCTCTCGGATGTTATTAGATAGAGATGGGGGCAGCAAAGAATTGAGTTACTTGACTATCAGTCAAGGACAAGTATGCTGGCAAAAAAAAAACCCTCTCAACATCTGCACAAAGGCTGAGAAGCAGAACCCAGGAGGCTCCTTTTTGTGCCAGACACTGAGAATTCAATGGCTCCCCAGAGCTCAACGGCTTTTCATGCCAGAGTCCTCCAGTATTTCTCAGCAGAGTTTAACAACTTCCACTCCTGTCCTCCCGACCTTCCTTTCCAGACCATTAACCCCACCCAAAGGGCTAGAACAGAACAAGTCTGTAACAACCATCACTGGGAATTAATGTCCTGGAAAATAGGGGAGCTCTCCCTGCCATCAGTCAGCCCCACACCTTACCTTGAAGGCGATGGTTTCGTAGGGCTCAGCTGCCATCAGAAGGTACTGCCAGCGTCGATCTGGGGGCTCAATCCTTTGCTCATAGGCTGACATGAACCGATGGCGAGGCATNAAAAAAAAAAGCAAACAAACAAACAAAAAAAAACCCACAGTATTTGAATGCTCTACAGAAATAGGAAGTAATCACAAATTTTCACAGCTACAGTATGAACAAAAACTCTCTGCCAGTAGAAGAATAAAACTTAATTTTGCAATTCATTGCAACTCTGAATGATGAGATGTGAATTATGTTGCCACTGGAAATAGAACTGTGTTCAGTGGAATACTTTCTGCCTATAGTATTACTACGGTTAACAATGTTCAGCCTGTTTTGTTAATGATTATTAAGATTCCTGTGGTCAAGTAAAATGAAGAGAAGTGCCTCCATGCTCATTACATGTTTTATAATGAATTTTAGGTGATAGCAGCTTTCTATCTTGTTGTTTCGTAACCAATAAGCATTTGTATTATATTTTGTTTTCACCACTGACCTTGAGTTACATTCTTTTTGGTTCTGATATCTTTTTTTAGAAGGCTATTTAGTTGAGTAGAGAGAGCATGCAGTACCATCCTCCTGGCAT
The DNA here is from genome assembly GCA_013399175.1 of Odontophorus gujanensis. Lineage (NCBI taxonomy): Eukaryota > Metazoa > Chordata > Aves > Galliformes > Odontophoridae > Odontophorus > Odontophorus gujanensis. Next base: position 866,653 of record VXAB01010292.1, on the reverse strand, counting down.
ATTTTACATGTTCATTTCCTTAGCATTATCCTTTGATTTATTGTGATCTCTATAGGCGACATACAACAGGTTAGGACGTTGAGGATGAAAATGCTTTGGTTTAGCTGCTTCCTCAATGCAGTGTAGAAGTATCAGGTTAAGCAGGAGGTGACTAGATGATCAAAAGCCCCTTTGGCTGTAAGCACAATGAAACCTTTTTGATGTTAGTCAATTTCTTCCAGCCCATGTTCAGACTAATAGACTACTTTACTTTTCAACAGATGTTTCTTCTTTTCCTCCTGGCAGAATACATGAACAAGAACCTCCAGGATACATTCCTTTTTATCATGACAACCTTCATTATGAAGGTTCTGTTAGTGATGGTGACAGCTGAACTTGGACAAAGCACATGAACAGATAAGGAAGAACTAGTATGAGTGGGATATATGACAAATGCAAAGTTAATTTCACATCAGACTCAAAGAAATTAAGCCCTGAATTAACACAAAACGTATCATCAGGTATTTCCACACCTATCTCTCAGAATGACTTGCCCCCATAATTTCTGAAGCAGGCTGTTATTTTCAGAATCAGAATAGTAGCAGAGGCAAAGCAGTTGTATATAAACAAATCATGTATTTAAACAACCCTTAAATCATCAATATTGTGTTAGTTTTCTGACAGATGCATCATATCGTCGTGTATCAAACTTCAAGTTATTATTTATTCTACTGTTTATAAATACCACTATACACCGATCATCCAGAAAAGCTGCACCTCCGTTACTGTAACTGTGCTTACACATTCTTCTAACATTTATGAGTTAGTCCTAACTAGTTTCTTCAAGACTAACATGAACAGTGTTTCAGTTATGCTGCTATCAATTTTTCAGCATTAATTAAAAAGAAATTATTCAGATATGGATTTAATCAGTATCCATGCATTCCGTAGCAAGCTGTTTCTTCCCAATTATTTCATGATGAACAATCTCTGTATATATCACAGAAAAATTAGATCTGCTTTACTGCCTCTAAAACCTGTTTAAACCTTCTGCCATTAAGCAAGAGAAAGATCTCAATGTCACTTTTTTATTATTGGTCAACATATGACTAAGCAGTATGTTTACAGTGATAATAGGTGAAACATAAATATTTACATGGATTATATGGCTAGCAGTAAGGCGTAAGCAGCCTTCACTGAATGCGTCACTGCTGTGCTAACTGTACATGGGACATGAAAATGATGTTTTTCTTATTTTTGCTCAAAGTACTGATTTCTCTTTTTAATCAGCTCAGGCGCACAGAGGAAAGAGAACGTGTACTGTTAATAGCTGCTTAAATGGACAGTGAAATTGTTGTACATGCTGTACTTGTTAGGTGCCAGCTCTTCAGCCTAGCTAAATTGCTCCTTACTCAAAAATGCCTTCTGGGGCATCTTAAGAACAACTGGGTGATCTCGTGTATGGGAAATCTATGAGCATGGCTAAAAAAATAAATGTCACCACTGTTTTTGAACTCTCCATACAAAAGTTGTAGTGTGTAAAGCACTTTTCTTTTTTTTTTTCTTTTTTTAATAAGAAAGATGAACTTTCAGACAAAAAGGTAAAGGAAATTCATGAGGTAAATAGTGGCATGAGGTCAAAGAAAGAGAGCAGAAGAGCTTTTATTTCTTAAATGTACATATATAAAAACACTTGCAGCTATTTATGTAAGTAAAAAGTAATACAAAAGTTCCATTGGTTTTCTTTTTTAAGCAAGTTTTCAAAAATGTGAGCAAAAAAAAAAAAGAATGCAGTATTAATTCCCACACTCAGCTATAAAGAACATATGTGACCCATTAATCACAGCACCTGAATGCATCATTCATTTACTTAACCTTAGCCTACAATTGTTCCCATGACTCCTATTGTTCGAGCCTTATCAAAAAAATAAGCTAGAAAATACATGATTGAGCAGGTTAATGCAGGATGTTAACAATCCAGACCTTCTGGGTCCCAAAAAGACACGACCTCAAGACCCGTGCATCCAGTATTAGGACCTGAGCCTACACTGGGGCAATAAGCACTGCATCGTTACGAGTTACAGACTGGAATAAAGATTTTGTGAAACTAGAGGAGGCCATTACAGAAAATGGTGCTGATTACAGAAAATCTGGTGCATGTTTGGAAATCTGCCAGCCCGGCATTCCTAGCTCCCACGTCCTGTGATTTTTATGAATTGCGATGATTAGCATTAATTGGGGTAACAGATCCCAATGTGCCAAGACCGAAGAGCTTAGGATGAGGCACCATTTCTCGTCGCATTCTCCCACATTTCGGGCACGTGTATCTCGCAGGGCGCGCTCCCGCCGCGCCTCAGCCCGCCCGAGCACCCCCCCCACACCGCGCGCTCCCGCGGCCCCCTTCCCGCTCCTGGGAGAGGCGGCGCGGGGCGGGGCCACTCCTTGCGCGCGCGCGCAGTTGAGGCGAGAGCGCCGCGGGCGGGTGGCGAATCTGCGGGCTGGAAACCGCGTCACGTGATGCGGCGCCGGGGCCAGCACTGCGCCGAGGAACGTGAGTGTTGGAGAGGAGCGGACAGGCAGGGCGGAACGGGAGCGGGGCAAGGGGAGCTTGTGCTGCCGTGCTGTGGAGGACGTGTCCCGCTGCCTCTCCGCACGGCGCTGCTTCCGTGTGATCGCCCTGCTCTTCCTCCTCCGGCCGTGAGGAGCCGTAGCGCGGGCACCCCATCGCCGTTTGGCCTCGTAGGCCCTGCCCCGCGCCGCCTCCAGCCCGGGATTCCCTACAGCACATGCGGCCGTGACGGCGCGGGGCGAAGCGGATTGCGTGCTGTGCGTTTCGCTCTGCCGCGTTCCCCTTTATCCCGTCCGTGCAGGCTTTGCTCGGGGCGACGCTTCCGTGCTGCACTGTGCTGTACTGTTCTGTGCCGTGCTGTGCCGTTCTGGAGGAGTGAGGGAAATACCAGCTGTTTCATTTTGATTACACTGCAGAATTCTTGAGATAAACAAGTGAGGATGTTCCTCTGCTGTAATGACGCAGTTTTGGGATTATATGGGTGTGAGAATTGCAGTCAAGCACAAAGGTCTGATCTTAATGGAAGTAATTAAACATCTGTGAAATTAAGAATCTAGCTGGGGCCTAATCTGAACTCTACTTTGGTTCTGATATGGAGCTCTATATTTACAGCTGTTGCCCCCTCAGCAGTCCAGTCCTACAGCTATCAATATTTACAGTGGTTCACTTCACTTACAAACCCTTATCAATGTATCTTAGCTGTTAGAAGGGTAGTTACTTACTGTCATTTATGAGATAGGATGGTAAAAGCTTTTATTGCACCTTGTGTAGCTTTGTTCCTGCAAAACAGGAAAGGAGCTTAATATGTCTGTTGTTTCCCCCAGAAGGATATTTTGATGGTACATAACACTGACTGGCTTATCATAGAGGTTCAAGAAGAGCTGACGTTTCAAAGAGATTATCTGCTGATCTGTTTTTTTTTTTTTCCTAGCTCGATCAAAAATGCTTCATCTGTTTAACAACATATGGCATATGCATTTAGAAATACAGAGAAAATGGTCTCTGTGTTGCTTTTAGTAGTGAAGTAATCATCAGCAGCATGGGACTGCCACGTGGTTCCTGTGTGAATTTTGAACGTGTTTTTTCCAGTGAAGGAGAACACTGAGTTCATTAGTTTCTGGTGAACTTGATTTCTAGGGAGTGTTTCTAAAAGGTATTGCTCCGTGAAAATCTGTAAGGGTTTCTGCTTTTGTCTGCTCCGTGCTAGGATTGTAGCAGAATTTCTATTATATGAATTTATATAATCCAAAACGGCTCTTTTTGATGGTAAACCCAAGTATTCTTCCTGATTAGAATAATATATACCCATGAAAGGAGTGTATGTGTATAAATATATTTCTCTGTACATATAGATACACCCACACAAAGGCAATACGTAATAAACATCTTAGGTTGTTCTATCTGGGGAGCTGGTTTATACTGTAGTACAAAAAGTGATGTGACCTTTGTCTCCAGAGGAGGAAATAGTGAATCTTACTAATATATGCGTTACCAGTAAATCCTTTTCACCAGAGATCAGGCCTTGCTTTTTTGAGGCACAAGAGCACAGTGCCCGTTCCTACAGTGACTGCCCATGAAAGCTAATGTACAGACCGAAAGATCGGGAAGGAATGAGTTCAGTGGTAGACACGGCATTTCATGCAGTCAGTTTATTTAATGTTTCTTGTAACTGGTAGCTGTGTCTGACCTTTTCCATGCGTATTAAATAAAAGCAGGATGGTTCACTACATCTAAAACGTTTGTGCTTTTTCTTGCATTTATTTGTTCTTGTTTTGTTTATTCTGCCTTCCTTAGTCCCCTTCAAAGTTTGAGGCCAATAGTAAGTGTAGTTTGCTGATGCTTTCTTTGTAGAACTCCTTTTGCCTTAAGATCACAGTTTGTGATTTGTTCTGTTCTTGGATATCAGGATCTGTACTGAGTTTGTGTCTTAAAAGGTGAATAATGTGGGTCTGTTGAGCTGTATCTGCAATCTGAAACAGTTTATGCTCAGCATCTGATGTTCACCTTTTTCATCCTGTATGTGTTTCAAGTGCTGTGTTGTGGTTTTGGTGTTTTGGTTTTAATGTGACCTTGCTCCAGCCTGGATCTGTGGGCTGAATGCTCAGGTTTTTCATCTGCTTTAGTTTCATCTGCAAAAAGAAGAAAACAGTTTGTGGCCACTCCAGAGAACTGCAGTGAAGTCAGTGGGAGCAATGGAGAAGTTCACTTCACACTCCTAATCCAAAGTAAATTGCTAACCCTGGGATTTCTTCTGTCAGCAGAGGGTTATGTAGTGCTAAGGTTTCTCTGGTACAAATGGTTTTTAGAAGGCACAAGGAGAACTAAGCGGTGCTGGAGAGAAGGTTGCTGACTGGCCTTCTGAGGAGCGGGATGTGCCGTGCAGGTAGATCACAGCTGTACTTACCCTCAGTGGAAAGGAGCTGCATTTCTCATCTGTTTGTAGCATCTGGGTGTACCTTGCAGTGTGGTTTCTGAGCAGCAGGGCGATGAGCTGTGTTTGTTTCACATCAGTGTGAACCACAGTTTTAGAGTGGAACTTGCAGAAGTTTGGAGGGGAGTGAGGGTTGAAGGAGAATCTTCAACTTCAGATTACTTCTGTAGTAGGAGAAGACAGTAACGCTTCATTTGAACCAGAATTTAGTAAAATATTTACTTAATAGTGTGATTTTTTTTCAGTAATCTGAAGGCATAATATTTTACGGCTGTCAATCCAGCAAAGGGGTTTGTCACAGTAAAAAGAAAAGCTTCCATGCTGCTCTTGATTAGTACTGAACTGGCAAGATTTCAAGAATGCTTAGTTCAGACATTTATCTTGAGTAGGTGACAAAAATGTGGGCACGTGGCAGCCTAGGAGCAGGACAAGCATCCGATTCAGGACCCTGCTGGAAATTTGTACATTTTGAAGTGGGTGGCATATTTAATAAATAAATAAAGGCTTCATTGTTTCAAGTTTTGTTGGACTTCAAGAGGCTGAGGAAAAATGTTCAAACAGTGGAAAGCTCTGCATTTTAGCTGAACTCCATTTCAGAAGGCTCTTAACTTGTTTTCTTTCTTTATATGTTCGTCCTTTAGAATCAAATGCGTTTTTGGCACCCATTTCTGGTTGCTCCCAATAATAGGAAGGATTTACATTACGTAGCATTACTGCAGTCCTGGTGTAAACCCTTCCTGCTCTCATGTGGTTATGGTACAGACGTGCTGCATGCAGGTTGTATTTCCTAGGTGTTTCGATGCTAAGAGTATTAAAATTGGAAAATAAAGACTGTCATAAGCGAAGGAGAGCTTTAAAAAGTGATACTATGTACGATTTGGCAATCTGAACAGTGTGGTATGGCAAGATGCTGGGGTTTCCATGTAGCCTGTGTTTAAGTTGGGTTGGCTTTTAAATTCTAACAGTTCTTGTCAGCTGTTTTGCAGTGGTGAAGAATGTAGCTGTGTCAGTGGCAAAAAAAGAGAAGTCAGAGGCTTGGGCACATGAGTGTAGGAATATTTGGAAATGGTGATCCCAACGTTATGAGCTGGTATGTTGTAAAAGATGACATGAACTAAACTTTAGATTATCTAAATACTTCTTTGAAATTTAGTTTTGACATTAAATTAAAACCAGATGAACAAAGACTGACACTGTTGATTATCATTTACAACAATGATTTTGTGTTTCAAGAGGTCTTAGCTCAGCTGTGTAGTTAAATGAGGAGGATGGCAATCTGTTTCTTGAAGGTCCCAGCACAGCTGAGCTGTGCACTCGGTCCTGGAAGGAGTGGATTTCTGCTGCTTGCACTCTGCCTCAGACCAAGCTTAGACCATGGGAAAAATGCAGTGAATTTCCTTTCATTGTAGCAGATGTGTTTGTGTTCTGCTCTAGTGCAGTTGCTTTGAGAATGCAGGCGGATCCTTCCTCCAGAGCTGTGCTGAGCGTAAATGCAGTTTAACAAGAGATTCAGGGATTATGGCATCGTGAATTTAATTTGATCAATTGCTTGATGCCACTTATTGTCAGGTGTGAAGCAGCATGGTGCTATCTGCTGCTTTTGCTTGTGTTTAAGGAGAGGATGTAGGCTGGGCTGCAGGTGGGCTTTTCTTCTGCTCAGCCCTCTGCAGATTTCAGTTCCTTTTGCTCTTGCAGGATCACACAGTTCAGAGGTGGTTTCCCTGACTTTTCCATGTGTTAGCTTACTTTGGTGCAGTCTGATCAATTCATTAATGATACTCAGAATACCGAGTGAAAGCTGCTTGCAGAGAACAGCTGTCTGTAGAAATGCAAGATCTAGTAAATCCCAACAGGCATCACATGGAGTGTTAAACTTTGCATCTTGAGCTGTTGTCCTGATGATGAAGGTATCCATTCTGCCATCTGAGTGTGGCTTCATGCTGTGTTCTGGTGCAGGTACCTCCCTCCTCTCCTTATAGGGCTGCAGAAGTTACTTTGGAGTGCTTTCTCAGTTTCCCATTGTAACCCTGTTTCTATCTAGATCTGCAACTTTATTGCTTTTTTTTTTTAATCCTACTTTTTTTCAGTCGTAAATTGAGCAGAGAATATATGAATATTTTGGTATAATTTTCTGTTTGTTTTTTTTTATATATTGTCCTTACATGTACTTTCCTCCTATACTATTTTCCCCATTATGAGCTTTGAACCTAAAGTTTTAATTTTAGACTATAAAAGCAAGAACCATTTTCAAAGCTTGCATATAGGAATCCTTAGCTGTGTCTCTTACTCTTCACAACAGTAACTTTGAATTTTCATTCTTGGCTTGTACTGAGTATTACTAAAAGCTGGGGAAAATATCCTGAAAACCGTACACATAGCAAAGATGGGAACTAAGTCTCTATAGAGGTTTTTTTTTGGTGTTTTTCAGAGGTTTCCTGCCTGAAAGTTTAACAGCTGTGAGTCAGGATATTAGTGAGAAGAGGTCTAGAACACTCAGAAATGTTATGTAAGAAAGAGTCTGTCCAGGACCATGGGAGGGAGGTTGCAGGCTCCTGCTTCTCACGATGCTCATCTGGATTATCCATATTATAAGTTTTCTTGTTTTTGGTCTCAGACCAGTTTAAAATTCTTTTCTTCTCATTTCAATTGTTTAGCTTGAAGAATTTGCTGTTTTTTTGTTATTGTTTGAAAAGAACATCGAGCTTGTAGATGCCATAGTATGTGTACTGTAATGCAGTTGTTTTTTTCTTTCAGCTTTTCCAAAACGTGTATGGTGTTGGATTTGATCAAGAGTAGAAATCAGAGTGAACTTCACATTACTTTGAGTAAGAAGTGATAATGCAACGAAGACAGGGAAGAGTCAGTGCCGGCCTGCTTTTGCTGCTTTATCAGATTTCTCAAGTTGGACTTCAGAACATTCCTTCTGTTACCCTTGCAGTACTTGTACTGAATGTCTTTTTCTTCCTGAATCCCCTGAGGCCGCTGCATGAAGCATGTATCAGTGTAAATGAAGCTTTCTACAGAAAGAACTGGCAGCGTTTACTGCTTTCACCTGTCCACCATGTTGATGACTGGCACTTATATTATAACATGATTTCCATGCTTTGGAAGGGGATAATGTTGGAAAAGAAACTTGGGAGTATGTGGTTTGCATATATAATTGCAGTATTTTCAGTGCTGACTGGAATTGTCTATATGCTGCTGGAATTCATGCTTGTGAAGATTCTGAATGATCCTTCATATGAAATGAGTTGTGCTGTAGGCTTCTCAGGTAGGTTGGTCCAATTAAAATGCAAAAAAAAATAATTATGGGTAATATATAACAATGTTGAGTGCAGCAAATGGGCAGGTGCACATCCAGATGCATCTGCATACATTATGTCACTGAAGTAACCATTTCTGAACTGTGAAGCATGTACTCCATGTGTGTTGCATTCTTGTGAGCAGCAGCTGATGAGTGCGTGCTCTGCTCAGGCAGTAGGTTCAAGGAGCTCTGTAGTTGATCTTTCTAAACCTTCAGCATTCTCAGTGTGACCTTCAACATACGTAATTTCAGACAGAGCAGGTGTCATGTATATGGAGCAGATGTTCAAGAAGAAATGAGTATTTTCCTGGCAATAACTGTTTCTTTAAGAGCCAGTTTGTGTGCATATTTATGACCCATTCATTTTTCATCTCATAAGAATTTTAGGATGCCTGGATTTATTTTCTTACTTTGCAACTGGATGAAATGGACCAGGCCTTTTCCCATAGCAGGAACAGCACAGCAGGCCTAGGCCCTTCAGTAGGCAGTTAGACCTCAAAAATAATGATAAAAATTGAAGCTGTACATAGAATATTCTAATGAGGCAAGGGAGGATTGGATGGGGAAAACTCCTGATCTATGTGCTGCTATCAAACGTTTCTGCCCTTAAGTGAATGTATAGTTTCTGAATAAAGTCTGTCAGCAGCAACAAATGTAAGCATACATATGTTCAAAGAAATGTTTGTTTTATCCTAAAATAAGAATATTTACCTCACTGGATAGAGAAAGGAGTTTTGTCTTCTTGTGTTCTCTGTGGCGTTAGGAGAGGGGGAAACCCTTTTCATGGTTTTTATTTTTTTTATTGAGTGGATCTTCTTTTATTTGCATGAAAGAACAGTTGCAATCAATTAGAAATAAATTACTGTGATTAAAGGCGGTTTATCTCCCTTTTTTTTTTTTTTTTTTTTTTTGACAAAAAGATGCNTTTTTTTTTTTTTGCAGAAACAAGTGATTCTGGAATATATGTAAGATGATTTTTCCATTAATTCAGAATTTTTGAGTGTACTGATGAGCTTCACAAATGCATTTGTCTTGTTTTCAGTTGTGGCTTTTCTCAGCTCACTAAACATTTTGAGTTCATTAATTTTGTCCATCATTACAACTGGAACTCCCATTTGGCAATTGTTGTATTTTTGTTTACTTGAATAGCTACAATAAGTTGTTGTATTTAAAAAGTAGCTTTGAATTGGCTAAGTTACACAAATACATAATGTCAATCCTTAAGTGACTGAAAAGTACCCCTGAAAAACAATGAATCCAAAAGCGCATTGTGGTGCTGTGGAACTGCATGGTATTCCAGGTTCAATAGCTGCCATTTCAGCAGTTAAGTCATAGTAAAAGTTTCTTTATTATTTGGCCACAAGTGCTTTTCTCTTGACGTTATTTGTCCTTGTTCACAGGAGTCTTGTTTGCTTTGAAAGTTCTTAACAACCATTACAATCCAGGAAGAGTTAGCAGTGTCCTTGGGTTGCCAGTATCCAGCAAGTACGCCTGTTGGGTGGAGCTGGTGGCCATTCATGTCATTTCCCCAGGGTAAGTGCATTTAGTACTTCAAAGTTAATAATGAGATTGGGTTACCTGAAGTAGTTTGGAATGTCAGTGTGGTGTAAGTGGTGTGATGTAGCATCCAAACTGTGTGTTGGGGCTACAGTTCAGTGCTGAGGCTTTTTTCCTTAACACCACTCTTCATAATGTAGAGCTGGAGTGTTGTCTAAGAAGTGTGACAGTATTTGAGTGAAGATGCAAAGATGATGGGCTGTGAGAAGGCATATCTACTTTAGGCAAAATAGCTGAACCTAGGATAGCATTCCACTGTTTTTTTCGTGCTATCCTCTGCCCATTTCTTCTAGTCACTGCTCTAGTTTATCATTAAACTGTCATCCAGTATTTTATTCATTTTTTCCATTTTATTTGTTTAGTCCAAGGTTATCTGGATAAAATTCATAGTCCACTGTCCTGAAGTCTTGCTGCTTGCCTCCCTTAGTTTTCCTTTGTGCTCAGCTATGTCAGTGCAATTTTTCCTCCATTTGCAGTTGATTTCTGGAGCTGTAGTTGCAAATCATCTGTTTTCTTACATAATATTTTATAATTTATAACTGTCAGTGATATTGGAGAATGTATGCGAAAGGAACCCACCAAGTTTACTAACTGCCAAACAGCAATTCATAAACAACTTGCTGCTTTTCAGAAAGATTAAAGAGCAAGGCTGACATACTAATCATCAGATGCTATGATGTGGCAGGTAGAACAGAACGAAAATTCAAATATTACTTATTTAAAGCAGCATTTATATTGCTTTATCATTTACTGATTATCTGAAAGAAGGAATCCCAAGTTAAAAGGCAAAAGAAGAGTGGAGCATATTTTTTTTAATGCAATTTGAATTGTGAGCTAAGAGATAACTTGCATGTTATTGATGCAAGTATAAACCTGAAAGTTTTGGTGTATTCATTTAATTCTTCTGATAATCGAAGTGTTGTTTTAGCATTAAGTAGTTTTTACTTTATATGTTTAATAGCATTGTTTATGATTAAAGAATAGTGGAAAAAAGTAGTGGAACTTGTCCAAAAATAAACTATGAGCATATCACATATGTAATTGGTAAAGGAAAAATCATGGGGTTAATGGTTGGATGCTGTTGGTGTTTGTTGCTTTTTTTTCCACTTGTGTTACTGCAGACATATTTTGGAGGTAGAAAGTAAATATGAAGTATAGAAATAACGTTAGAAATATTTTCATAATTTGCATAGAAGCACAGGCTGCTGCCTTGTGTAAGCAACTCCTAATTACATTCACTTCTTTTACCTAGGACAATTTCACAGCGCTTAAATATTAACACTGGCCATAGAAAGCAAGAAGTAGGCTACAGAAATTAATGTCTCAGAACATAGTATGTTTAATTAGTAACTGGCAACTGCCTTGAAACGAAGTGCAGTAATTGGCTCTCAGGGCAATGCTGTTACATCCTCATCTGCGTGCTCAAGCCATGTTACAATTTTGGCCATGTCTGATTAAATGGAGTTCCTTTGTAGATCAGGGTGTGTCATTCAGAACAAAATGACAAGAGGTCAGTGCTTGGTGCACAGTTCTGTCCCATCAGAAGGACACAGGGTATGTTTGTGTATCCTTTAGTTGGGATGATATATCAGAGTCATTCGTGACCAATAAAGTATTCAGAAGTAACACAGAGCCTGCTGAAAAATTTGGTTTTCCTTTCAGGTCTGTGACAGCTATTGTAATTCAGAAATAGAAAATTCCTAATTAAAAAATTTACTAAATTAGTTCTAGCCTTTAATTCTGTCCTTCATTTCTGTGCGTAACTGTTTCTAGATAATCTTTATTGATATGTGTTGCACTGAGCCAATTTATCAGACTTATTTTTGGCAAGTTGAGGTGCTCATTAGAGTTGTTAATATCAAAAAAATGAGATGATTTTTCAAACTGAGAACTAGCCCAGCTGGGGAACAGCACAGGAGAGATTTTATGTTCTGCTGTAGAGATGCAGATCACTGCAATACACGTTCATAGCTGACAGTTGGAAACAAATCATAACATATAATGGATCAGCAATGAATATTGGTTGTTCCATTTCTCGTGGGGTCAAGGTTCCATGGGAACATAGCTTCAAAGCTAGTCACAGTCAGAACAGGTCAACGTAATAAAATTGCTGAGCTCTCCATTTAGAAGAAACGAAACCTTTGTATATTTGAAAATACCAGAATATATTTTGACAAATTTTATTTTCATTTTGTTTTTTTTTACTTCCACTTATACCTCTCTGTTTTAACTCTGGTGCAGCTTCTAGCATGAATACAAATATTTTTTTTTATATGCCTATTTTCATATATAATCTGCTTTTTAAATTGTGCATGTGTTTAATGCTTAAAGATATTACTGAGTCATCACTGCTTATCACAGAATTGCAGAAACGTAGGGGTTGGAAGGGACCTCTAGAGGTCATTGAGTCCAGAACAGCTCCCAGCCCAGGTTGCACAGGTAGGTGTCCAGGTGGGTCTTGAATGTCTCCACAGAAGCAGATTCCACCACCTCTCTGTGCAGCCTGTGCCAGTGCTCCATCACTGCACTGTGAAGGAGTTCCCATGCACATTTGTGTGGAACTTCCTATGCTTCAGTTTGTGGCTATTTCCCCTCATCCTATCACTACACACTGCTGAGAAGAGTCCAGCCTTGTCCCTTTGCCTCCTGTTCCTTAGATATTTACAGACGTGGATCAGATCCCCTCTGAGTCTTTTCTCAAGGCTGAACAGCCCCAGATCTCTCAGCCTTTCCTCATAAGGGAGGTGTACCACACCCTTTACCATCTTTGTAGCCCTCTGCTGGACTCTTTCAAAGAGATCCCTGTCTTTTCTGTACTGAGGAGCCCAGAACTGGACACAATACTCCAGGTGAGGCCTCACCAGGGCAGAGTAGAGGGGGAGGATCACCTCCCTCGACCTCCTGGCCATGCTGTTTTTAATGCACTCCAGGATTCTGTTGGCTTTCTTGGTCACCAGGGCACACTGCTGGTTCACAGCCAGCCTGTCATCAACCAGGACACCCAGGTCCCTCTCCTCAGATCACTTGTTGCATACATTCATATCTACATACATAGTCATAAGTATTTTCTTTTTCTCTATCTTAGTTAATAGCTCTATCTCAATTTATGGATTCTTTTTTTTTTTTTTCCTAATTCTCTTCCCTCTTCCTACTGGGAACAGGAGGAGTGAGCAAACACCTGTGTGGTGCTGAGCCACCCACTGGGTTAAACCACTACAGCAAGATTAAATTTTGAAGCAGCAGCTGTAAGTTCACATGTGCATGTGACTACTCACCTGAGTTAATTTTGGAGTAAATTGTTGTATAAATTCATCCCATTATCTGATGTTATTCATTTTATTCAAAATAAAGTTGGTGTAGATTTTTGTAGTATGTCCTATAAATTATTTCTTTGCTTGTTGAGTGAATGTATACCTCCTAGCACTGCATCAGAGTAAGAGATGCATGAAAATAAGTTCTTGTCACAGGAGAATGCAGCAGTGGCTAAGCTAAGGACGTACTTTTGATGCTAAGTAAGTGGCTTCGTGCTGTGCATGAGTGATAATTCCTACCAGACTTTCAGATTTGCTGTTAGGAGGAAATTACAGGAGAGAAGTGATACAGGCTTCCTTGCTCTTCTTCCATGTGCTCTGTGAGGTGAAGGATGCCTCAGAATGGGAACTAGTCAGGATGTGTGCCAGCAGTGAGGTGATTACTTGGATTCTGCATAAGAGTACTGGGACAATATTCATGTTAAAAGATAATATTGTGAGAAGCTTGTAAGCACTGTGTCAGAAATGGATAGCTGAAGAGTAAATGTTGTCACATGGTTTTCATTTTAATGATACCACTTTTCATGGAAACTACATGGCCAACTGAGGAAGTATAATTAATTCTATTTAGAAGATTTTTCTCAAGTCAAGTGTGCATCAACTCGATGGCAAATTTCTTCAGGAAATGGCATTTAGACATATTGCATAATCATCATTAGGAGGAAGTGAATGGCTTAAATAATATCTCTGGGGAGATCCACATTTTCTAACAAAAATTAAATGAGACTTCATTTGAATTTCTTTATACCAAAGAGAATACTAGTTAATATTGATAAAGCTCATTGACATTTAGAGGGAAAAAACGATGCAATTTAAAAAGCCAAGAGCCCCACTTCTACTCCCATTTAAAGTGCAGTTTGTATTTATACAAAGCAAAGCTGTAACACAAACGAAATAAATCTGTCAATTTTTCTGAACCAGCAGGAGAAAAGGCGATGGTTTCTCTTGTTACTGTAATCAGGAGAGTGTTTTAGTCTTAACAGTACAATAGGTCAACTTACGAAAGTAGACATTCAAGTCATTGCTATTCTTAGGAACAATGTAGAAATACACTTTTGGAGTCATGTGACAATGGAGATTGCTTTATGGCTGATAATATATCAAGAATTTTGCTACTATATTCAAAAAGCAGAAAATAGGAGTACCCTCAATTATCTGAATTTGGTGCAAGAAGAGTGGAATCTATAATACAAGTGAAAGGAGTGTGTTTGGAGAAGACCTTCCTACAACTTTTGTACTTTCAAATAAATCGTAGTTGTGCCTTTCAGACAAAATGGCATTTTATTGCACGTGTGTATAGTTCTGCCTTGTGAAAACAGTTAGAGTTTTGTCACTAACTTCAAAGTCAGCAGATAAAACTTGTAGGCAAGAAATCCATTATGCAATTTCTTAAAAAGGCAATCTACTGAAAATTACAATGCACTGTAAAATAATAGTAAAATGTCAGGAAGATTGACACTGGTGTATTATCAGGATTAGTAGTTCACATATACCTAAGTTCATTGGAAAGGAGAATATCCACTTTGAACTAAGGCACGTGGACAGCAGAATGTTAATTACATGTGTGAATTTACTTATGTAGACTGAAATTATTCAATATATTTCCTATGTAGAAAGATTATAGTGGGATCTGAATGAATCTGATCTCAGACTGAGTGCTGTCACTAATAACATTCTTAAAGAAGTATATATATGCATGCACTTGTATCTGTATGTGCACTTATTTCATGAATTGAGGAAATTAATTTTGGTAAGGAGCACTAAATCAAACCACATGATTAACTTGACAGCTTCGTCTCTGACGTGTTGAGCTCACACCTCTCACTCATGGGTTGGGGTCAGGTTTGTGTGGAGCTTCTTCCTCAGAATGTAGAAGATTGTGGAAAAAAAAAGGGGGGGAGAGGGAGGGAGGAATTCTGTAAACTGCACATCTGGGTTTAATCAGCATAATTAACACTAATATTAGAAATTAGATTGACCAGATCAGAGCAGAAATTAGTAAGTATTTGCATTACCTGTGTCCTTGTTGGTCACTTGAAGACTTTCTGGGTTACAGTATTTGCACTTTCCCTTCAGGTTTCCTACGAAAGAAGTCTGCCTTTGTTTCACTCATGGGATTTCATTTTATTTTTTTTCCTGTAGGACTTCTTTTGCTGGACATCTGGCAGGGATTCTTGTTGGACTGATGTACACGATGGGTCCTCTGAAAAAGATCATGGAAATCTGTGCAGGTATCTGCTTTGGTCTGTAAAATCTGCATGAAACATTTGTGCTCTGAAAAGTATAACATACAATTGCAGATGTTCAGGCAATTCCAGCAGATTTTTAAACTGGAATAACTGTTAAACTGATTGCAGAGGAAAAATTCACCTTCTTTTTTTACTCATTTGAAGCTGTTTTAAAGGTGTCCTTTGGGTATAATGTTTTTGCTGCAAGGAATGCATTTTTACCATTCGTTTTAAGCTATGTATTTGAAGTATGGTGTTCCATGTAAGATGTCAACCAAAATGGCATTTTGAATGGAGCGTGAAGCTATAGAAATATGCCAGAATGGTACATTTCCATTTTGGGTTTCTGTTGCATGTATTGGTTCATGTGGAAATTTTTAGGTTTAGGGAAAAGTTGAGGGATGCTTGAGAAACTGTTACAAGATTCCCCAGGTTTTGTGGCCGTGAATTGATACGGGTTTTTGGACTGTAGGAACAATTTTGAAAGCATGTAACTGTGTTTGAACTAACATCTGCTTTTAAATGCAGCTGTGCAAACTTTTATAGGAGCATGCCTTTGAACTTCAGTGTTTTACTTAGAAGTCTAAGACCTGTTGCAACTGTGGTTGTTGCAGTACCTGTCTGTTACCTAATAGGTTGGGCAACTCAGGACTTTATTCTAATTGGGCTTGTGCTATTCTTATTTCTAGGTGGTTTTTCTTCATTTACTGACCCTGACAGGCCAAGGAACTACTACTATTCAGGTTATTCAGGTAAACATTCTCACCTGCTTACCTAAAAACTTATTTTGGTTTTACAAATACAAACGTTTTTGCTAATAGAAAACATGCAGAAGAGCTGCAAATGGCAAATGTTATAGTATACAAAATATCTTGCATGTGTGTATAATTGTCAATCAAATTTTATTTGTCTGACAGTCTAACTTTTCCTACTTGGAACTATGTGGTTGTATTTTGTACAAAAGACTTTAAATCTCAAGTTAAGGTTATAGCTTTATGAAATGCTACCTTGGGGCAGTATCATCCCTCATCCCTTCTGCAAGGGGAAGTTGTCTTCCAGAAGCATCCTTGATTTGGCAGGCTTTGCTAATCCTTTCTAGGATGTCTCTCCCAGCACTGACAAGGAGCATCTTCTTTTGAATGCTTTCCATAAATCGAGTAATTGAGGTGGCGGAAACGCACACACACACACAAAAAAAGAAGCAGCAAAAGCATTTTTTACCAGAAAACAATTAAAGCTGTCTTCACAGCTTAGGCGTTGGGGTACTTGCATGCCTAGAACATTGCATGTTTGATTCACCTCTTGTACATGTAGAATATGTAGTAATAATAGATGGAGGTCTTGTCTGGGAGACAAAGAAGAGCCAGCTGGGAGGAGAGCAATCCAAGTAAGGGGATCTGTAGCCTACTGTATCTTCTACTGTGATTTATACTCCTTATGAATCTGCTCTAAGGACAGGGTGAATATGTCATTACTCCCTCAAATATCTGCTTTGAAGATGCTTTGAGAGGAAAGTTTATGCCTTTAATAGCCCTTGATAGATTCTTCTTCTATGAATTTGTCAAAAGCTTTTTGAATCAGCATCAACTTTAACACCGACATCCCCAAAGAGGAATTTCACAGTTTACTTTCTGCTGAAGGATCTCTTATTCTTGTATGGTTTGAGCTAATAATTTCATTCGATGCATATTTATTTTCCTCTGGGAAGGGGATCCAAGCCTTCAGTTTTCATGGCTGGTACAGTCTTGTGTCCCATATTTCCATTAGTCATCTTTTTATCTGGATGAAAAGTTATAGATTATGCAGTTCCTTATGGAAAAACTTTCATATGTTTGATCATTCTTATTGTTCTCTTTAGTCATGAAGCTTTTTTATAGTCTTTTACCAGTGAGATGTTGTTTGCTCTGAGCCACAGTGAGCCAAATGTAGTGTTGCTTTTATTCTCTGTGATGGATTGTGTCTTCCATTATGTATTTCAGTCATTACTTTAATTCCCATAAGTAGGAATATGAGCCCTTGAGTATTTCAGAAGTATTTGATTTGTAATTCCTAACCATACATCGTGTGCTTTCCTTACAAATAGGGGTGGGCGTTGTAACTTACAAGTGTACTTACCCAGGATTTCCGTTCTGAAATTAAAAACAGAATGTTTGATCTAAAGACCAATATGATGTGAACATTGGAGATGTAGTGTGCACAAGCTACCTGTGTCCAGCTGGCAGTCTCAGGCCAGCTACAGACATTCACCTAGCTACAGATTCTGTTCAGCTACATTACTCTGTGTTCATAATGACCAAATCTTCCTTCAGTGTGCTAATATAGCAAGATGTATGGAAAATCAAATGTTTTTTATTGGAAAAGGCAATTAAATTTGCTAATGAAGATAAGAACTTGCACTTGGCCTTTAAATTCTCTCATCTGTTGCAGCTGTACAAACAGCAGCTGCTCAGGGTGGTGGCAGGATTAAAGGATAACCTTTGTGAAACAGGAGCAGATCCTGAACTGCCCTGTGCTTCTTTTCCAGCTCCTCCTAACAGAAAAGTATGATATTTTGTGTCATGTAGAATGATACAGGGGACTGCATAGCACCTGAGAAGAAGTTTTAGTGCACTAGCCAAAAGGAAGTCTGGCTCTTGTTGCATGGTGCGAGCAGTCCCCACAGCAACCGTGGTGCTGCTTTGAGTTGGTGCCCATGGAAGGGAGATAAGGAGCAAGGTTAAGTTATCCTGCTTTGCAAGCTTGGCTTTACATGTAACAGAATTTTTTTGTAGTAAATTCTATTCTGTACACTGAATGGTAATTGTAAAATATACGTATTTGTGATACATATGCATATTTTTTTATTTTTTCCTTGTGTATAGTCTTCATAATTCTTTCATCCTATTCTCAGGAGTCTCTGAGGAAGAGTTCACCTTTTGCTTATTGCATGATGCAGTAAAACATTTAGTCATCTGTGAATTAAGAAATCTCTCTGTTCTTGTAGGTTCACCATATGTAAACAGTGCAACCTTAACTTGGTTGATTTTTTTATTTTTTGGTACTGCTGAGTTATTCCTGCCTGAATTTAAATATTAATTATTATAATTATCAAAATGAATTTATGAAACAATACAAGGAAACAGCTTTAGGAGGAAAAAATATTTTGACTGTAATTTTATCACAGTAATTGGTGATGGAATTAGGTTTTCTCTAAAGACAATTCATGAATAAAATATTGGATACTTATTTTGATTAATAGGAACACCTTGAGCTCATCAATGTTACTGAATTGTTTCTCATCGTAACACAGATTAAAGCTTTGTCAGCACTTAAAACTCCAGGACGGTGTAAAGCATCACCCTTACCAGATTTTATGGTAATAGAGTGAGCTTAAAAGATGCCATCCTTTCTTATCTGATAAAACCAGGGTTTTTATAGTCTTCATGCAGGCAGTTTTGAAGCTTCTGGAAAATAAATGTATAGCTGAGATGTTCATTCAGATGAACATAATGTATAGGGGAATAAGGGGAATACATAAAGATTGCATCTAAAATGTGTATCTGTGTCAACTAAGTGGTATCCTGCAGTTGGTTTTGTTTTCTGCAGAATCATCTCTTAAATATAGCAGCTGTGACTGAAAGGCTTTTCAAGCTTGTTAAAACATGACTAATATAGAGAGATTTAAAAATACATGTTCATCATTTTCTAGAGGAGTAGCAGATAATTTGGGAAATGGCAGAAGTTCAGGTTGCAGGAGGACAACAGCAAGTCTTCACTGCGCTTTCATGGCGATTCCTCCCAGCATCAGTTGTTGTCTGTTCCCAAAAGGACAGGATGTGTGTGCATGTGGTTTTAAAAAGCATAAACCTGTGTATGAAATTAATTACATCCTCAGTTTGTAGTCTGTGCTTGTTATCTTCTGTACAGAAATTCCTCATGGAATCCATGTAACTAGTGAGGTAACACAAGACTATTACTGGTGCTAATAATCTGAAGATGAGAAAGGTGGCATGCTGTACCTGTTTCAAGCAGAAATATTTCCATTATTTCTTCTGTTGTGAAAATCTCAAGTATCATCTCTAATTGCACAGAACTGGATGTGTTTCTGTACTTTGGTTCTTCCTAATCTGATGTCTGGTTGTCTAGAAGAAAAGTGAAAATATCCAAAGTCTTATATTCTGAAGGTACAAAATTTGGAAAAGAAAAATGGGACTTTGCTCCTTAGTTTTTCCTCAGGTTGGGTTTTCTGTGTTCAGACAGGATGAGGTTCTGCTAAATGAAGTCTTGTTCTCTAGCCAGCTTGTCTTCTTCTCTTTTAAATCCCACGTGTTTGGGTGGATGGTGGCTTTCTGCACTTGTTTTTGACTGAATTCATGGTCAGAAATGTTTGGTACAGGAAAATACAGTGCTTGCAGATGAGATCTGCAGGTTGTTGTTTTCTTTAGAGCAGGCATAGCACAGTACTGTATATATTCCCACAAATGAAATACAGAAGTCTTTCAACACGTGTTCTAGGTTGAAACATGACTTGCGCTTGGGATGACACATTGTTTATGGGGTGAGGTGAGGCACACATGGAAAAGCCTGAAGCCTGTGTGTTTTGTTGCTGTTCAATGACTGGAGCCCCACTACTGGCAGTTACGTGTTGGGGGCTTTTCTTTTTGTTTTAAAGGAGCTGATGAAAACTGTCATTCCATTTGTTTGAAACTTGAAATACTGTTGATATGACATCTGTAACAATGCTGTAAATCTGGAGGCTCTTCCTTTATCTTTGTTGTTACTCTTTTTCTCCTCCAGTTCTCCTGGCTCCTAATTGTACTTTTTTTCTTTTCCGAATTAAACTAATCTGTGGAAGAAAGATGTTGTGGAGATGACATCTGCTTTCACCTTCTTCTACTGCGTTGCAGCCGTTTATTTTCTTTGTTTACATTTTATAGGGTATTACAGATATCCAGATGATCAGTACAGAACACCAAGGAACTACTACGACTATACAGGTGGGCTCACTGAAGAAGAGCAGCTTGAAAGGGCGGTGCTGAACAGTCTGAATGAAAGAGGTAAGAATTCCACTGTGTGTCTTCTTCCAGATATGGCTCACAGTGAGGTGGGAGGAATGGGAAGGGTGTATTGTTCATTGGTTATGTTCAGGATTTTGGATATCCCTTCAGAAACAACCAAATGTTTCAGGTACAATTTTCAGAGAACGCACTGTGAGGATGCAGTGTCATTCTTCATATAACTGCATGGATTAATAATTGCTTATTGTTAATTGCTGCTACTACAGGAAAAGAAATGCTTTTATAACAAACAAACCTTAAGTAAACAAAATTGCTGTGCCAAAAACAAACAAACCACCTCTCATTCTCAACTGTATTATGAAGCAGTATAACAGAAACACTGATGCTGCTGATGTTTAAATTTCCTGTTGGTTTGTCTCATGTGTGTTTTAGAAGAGTAATGTAGCAATTGCTTCTTGTTGTTCTCTTTCACCCTGAAGGATGCTAGGTGAAAGACAGGGTAAAAAAAAGTAATTCAGGAATAAAAATGCTGCTTGTTTGAATTCCAATTCATCAGCTGAATTGATATCAAAGATATTGAGAAATAGAAAAATAAAATACATAATACAAACAAGGTCAAGAGGGAAAGAAAAATTCTTGGGATGTGTTTCTCAGCTTTTGAAAAGAGATGTGAAGGAAATATATTTAGTAGGCTAACAGTGCCTCATTGGAGCATCATGTGTAGAACTTACAGACGTTTCGCACAACTTATGTATTTCAGTGATTAAATGAAAGACAAAAATGCACACATACACTGTCTGGTTAATGCTTAATATCAAAAATTGTTTTATGTCTTATGTCGATATACGGCTTCAGCTGAAGGCTTGCAGTTCTTAACGAGCTAAAAGGTTTCTTTTAAATTTGAAACTGTAACATTAAATCTCATTAAAAATAACTGAGGGTCAGCTATCAATGTCATTTTCCTTTTTTCATAATCTTTGTATTTGCAGCTTTTTGTGTGTGAGGAAACTTTCATTAGGGAAAAGCTGCAAAAACTCGTTTTAGAACTGCACTTCTAAAGTGTGCTGCATTTTAATCTCTGCTCATAAATAATTGCTTTATGGCTCTTAGAAATTTCCAGCAAAATAGGAGAATGAATAGCTTCACAAGTCATCATCACGGGCTTTCACAGTTGCTGGGATGCAGTTTGTTATGAAGAAGTTGTGTTACCTGCAAGCTTTTTGACGAGGCAGCAGACCAGGCTGCATTGTGGGTTGAAAAGGCCTTTTCAGCTTAAAAAATAACTTTTTTTTTTTTTTTTTTAAGTCAGTACAGCTTTTTGCTTTGTTGCATCGGTTGTAGGAAGTCACCTCAGAGGCATAAGTGCAGTCTATGGTGAAAAGAAGTTGTAAATGTATTTTTTTGGTTGTCTTCACCTTTGTGTGCTCATCTTTGTTCTCACAGAATATGCTTCTGACTACCCTTAAATATTGTGAAACTGGAGGCTATAAAAAAAACCATGGAAACCCATTCTGGTTTCTACAGCAAAACCATTGCTGTGATCTGCATAGAAATTAAGAGCAATCTGAGCAGTTCCCTTAATATCACACTGCAGTGAAAATCTTGGTAGTTGTTGTGGAACTTAGCTTTCAAAGGAATTAATTAAATAGCCTCTGGTTCATCTGTTCTGACAGCAACAGTTAGCACATTTGATATCATTCATATTAGGAATTTTACTTTGTGTTTTATTCATTTATTTTCAGTCTCAGTATTTTGTCCTACATGCAAGAGTAGGAGACCACTTTGTGGTGGTTTGTTTTAAACTACCAGGGAAATACACTGAGCCTTTTCTTGTTTGCCTGTTTTTCCAAGCAGTCAGTGTAGGAGAACCCTGTTCTTGCAGGTTCTTGGGTCTGCAGCAGCTTATTTCTAAGGTAACATAATACAAGATATGCAATTGACATACCTGCTGTAGAGTGATGCAAAGGAAATGAAATTTATTGTGCTAATGTGCAAACAGAATATTCTTCCTGTCTATATGAAAAATAATTAGCTTGAGTGAGTACTGTCCTTTCAACAGGAGATGTTTTTCCTTCAAGCGTGGTGTTCACTGCAGCCTGCAATTACATGAATGATAAAACAGGTACTTAAAGTGACTGAAAATTACATGAAATGATTCAAAACAGACACCTAAAAGGGGGTAAACACAGATACCAGAACCAAAATTAGGGCACTCTTCTCTGATTCATATTCTTTTCTAGCTGTGACATTTCAACCATCACTATTGCTCTGTAGCTTGGCTGAGAAAATGCTATTAGTAATATTTTTCTTATTTGGCCACAGAATGTATCATTAGATTTGGAACATAGATCCATTCTATCAGTCTGCTGTGTCAGTATGCTGCTAGGCTGGGAAAGCCATCATGGCACAGTGTCCCTGTATCACTTGTTGTCCACGACTGCAAAATAATTTGTATCGAGATGCACCAAGTTCAATCTCAGTAACTTTGTATACACTCCCATACACCAGTTACCTAAAAACAGCATGAAGGTACTGCATTTCTGCTTAATCTGAGTCCAGGCATCCCTGAACTGCAACTTTATTTTTATGCAATGTCTTGTTGTTGATATGAGATGTATGCAGGCATTGCTCTTAGTGTACTGTCAAACTGTGAGAGCAACCCAGTCTGGGTTACTTGAAGGAACTTGGATATTCTTGCCCTTACCAGCTTAGGTACTTTGTTTCAAACAATGCCAGTGTAAGCAGCATTATCTGATTATTATTATTTTTTTTATTTCATTCTTATTCCCATAAATATAATCCTATATAGGTCACAAATGGCAGTAGCCCTTCTTCATTTAGTTATGTAACTTAAGGGCTATGATTTTTTTTTTAATTAAACATTATTTATGATGTTTAAACTATATGGAGCTAGAATATATGGCTTTCCATTCTGGTTTCATCCTGTATTAGCAGCTGTCTTCAACGTAACCCCAGTGTGCCCTATCTCTTCTCTATTGTTTCCTAGGAAGAATATCTTGATTGGGGTGGGACGTGGGTTTGCATTTTTGTGGTGGTGGGTGCTGGGTTGTTGTGTGAGCTGAACTTCCAAGACTGTGCTTTTCAGTCTCAGGAATGTGAAGAATCCCTTGTGGACTCGTGTCTCTGCACAAAGGAATTTTCCTCTTAAGTTTTTGAACATGTAGGTGATAGTTTTTGTATTTTGTGGTTAACGTGGATTGCTTGTGTGTATACATAGATGGTCCTCTTATGTCACAGTGCAGATTTCCAGATGTGAGTTTCTTTTATTCTGATTTAAATAATTAAAAAATGTACAGGGTAACCATGGGTACATCTGCACTGTGGCTGTGAAGTATGTGGGCACCTGGCCTTTCCAGGTCTCTGAATGTCAGTTTAGAGGTCCTATTTCTGCTTTCTTGCATTGAGACCGGGTGTTTTACTAGTACCCTATGGTATGTGCTAAATCCACTGAGGATTGCAAGAACCATGAAGCAGAAATGCTTTATAATTCCACCTTTTTTCAGTCAGAGTTGTTCTCTGAGTTAAACATTTCAGGTGAGTCATGCTAAGATTGGTGTCTTGATTCTTAAAATCCATTTTTTTTTTTCCTTAGGTGATGTTTGGTCTTAGCAAACCCAGCAATGTGTTCTGGGCTGGAAGTTCTCTTGAGTACCACTCTGCTTCTGAAATAGCTTTCTGAACAGCTCTCTGTCAAACTGCATCTGTGGGCTGTGACCCTGACCACCAGTGCTTTGCTGGGGCAGATTTCCAGGGACGGGTATTGCTTGCTTCTCTCTGATTTGCCCTGGATATAGCACTGTGTTTAGGTTACTGAATTCAGCATTTAACATCTGGGGATGATGACACTCGTGGTGTACACATCCTTTGTTCCTCCCATCAAACACTTGGTACTGTATCCAGTGCTTTTGGAAACTCTGCCTTGCATGGCTGACTTCCTTTGTCTTGAGGCAACCAGTTGGCAGTGACAGGGTAGTTCCCAGCTTCTACAAATCCCAGTAACCATTCATTTTGTTTGTGCTTAATATATATATTACTACTGACACGAAGTATCCATGTAGATCTTCATGCTAAAAAGTAAACAGAATACTTTTTTTTTTTCCTCTGGCTTCCTAAATACACAGAAATATTTTTGAAGGCACCCCAGTGCAGCTTTCTTCTGGATCCTTTCCTTCATGCAAATTTCAACTGACAAAATTAAAATAGCATGAAAGTATTTCAATACAGAAATAGTTAAACCTTTGTGGCTAGAAATGTTTTCCTTACATTCATGCTACTTCTATTATAAAAGCTGGGGCTACATATGGAGATAGTCTGTTGTTGGTGTTTTGGTCCCAGGCTCAGTGATACAAACACAAGCTTTTCGTTGACTTCAGTGGTCTCTGGACTTTTTTTTTTTTCCTTTAGGAACTTGATCTTTTTCATAGAGGAACAAATGTTCCTTCCACAGTGGGTTTGGCAGGGTCACCTTGCTGGAGAACAGCCCTTCTGCTGAACAGCTGTGGATGTAATTAGAAGAAGCTGTGTGGGGGCTGCATAAAAGTGCTTTCTTCCACTCTGGAGAAAGTAGGAGTTGCTGTGGAGTGGCTTCAGTCATCATTGGGGTTTCCATCTGTCTGTTTGGGATTCTTGGTCTTGGCACAGGGAAAAGGATATTGTTTAGAATTTCTTTGTTGTTGTGCCTTTGTTAGGAATGCAGAAATGCACTAGAAGAAAAACCATGTTTTGTTTCTTTTTTTCTCAAACGTAATTTTAAGTATATTAAATTTATTGAGAACATGAACGAGTCTAATTTACCACAAGACATTTCTCCAGACTAAGATCAATGAATAATCCCAATCATGGAATTACCCACTAATTTACTATTTTATTAACTCTTGTTATTTTATCACTGGATTAAATCTGTAGACTGAGTGTAACTCGCACTGTGTTCACTGGGATTGTCTCAAAAAATGCTCTCAATCTTTTCCTGATGTCTGACTATGTAAATAAGTATTTTGTAGTAGATTCATGGAAAGGATAAATCTGTTGTTGGCCAAAATCCTGGCCATGTCCTTGCAGCCCTCAGACTGTTCTCGTTTGCATCTCTTCTATATTTTTTCTTTTTTTTCTGTTGGGAGACTGCACCCTGCAGTTAAAATTAAAAAGTATTATTATACACAGGTAATAATTGCACAACCATTCCCTGCTGTTGTCAATGTGCAGCAGAGTACAAAACAACTTTGTTTTTCATATTCAGTCTCCCTGACGCTTGTGGAAGCTCTTGAAAATCCTATTGCCTAACCTAAAAGTGAGGCCATCACTCCAGAGAGCAGGAGGCATGGGGCATTCACAGCAGTGTTTCTGTGGAGGGTATGTAGAATGAAAACCCCACGTGGTGATTTTGTCTTAGTGTCCCTGTAAAGTCGTCATCTACTTTTTTTTTTTTCTTCCTTATTGCCACACTTAATGCAGAGGAGAAAAATGCACCCTTCAGACATTTTTTTTTTTATTATTGCACTGACAGAATGTTGTATTTCCAATTGTCATTACATCTGATCTTGCTTGCAGAGCACTGTGTAGGTGAAGAGTAAGCAAGCAGACTTCTGGCACTGCCAGCTGGCCCACTGCCACACACCTTGATCAACATCTCCAGTGCTTCTGGGAATCCTGCTCACTCCTTTGTGCAGTGAGCTCTTCTTATCAGCATGGGCAGAAAGTCCTGGGTTCTAAGTGTAGAGCAGTTTTTCCACTAGCCAAACTGCAATGTGCACTTCATAATAAATGGAAATGTTTACCAATGCGTTATCTGAGTTACAGTAATGAGGTTTAATTAAACTAGTTGCTATTATAGTCATTCTATTCTATTGTTGGTTTTATAGCTGTAAACTTCAGCAAGAAAAAAACTCTCACAGTAAGAGGGCATTCTCCATGCGCACAGAAGGCAGTTCTCATTCACAGTAAAATTAATTGGAAAATACCCAGTGCTCAGTGCTGTGCTCTAATTTTTGTCTTACATCCTTTTGCTTTTTTTGTCTCTCTCTCTGTTACTGCTGTTTTTGACATCCTGTGAATGCAGTCATAAAGCCCATTAGTCTTGAAGCTTTTTGCTGATGTGTCAAAAAGATTACGTTCTCTTGTTGTGCGGTTGTGGCCTAATTACCATTTCTGAACAGCGTGGCCTATAAATATGTTGGTTAGGTAAGGAAGTTACTTCATTAATATTTCTGTTGTAATTAAAAAAGGCGGCAGAACTATTTTGGGTAATGGGATAATTTAAATATATGCACTTATGTGTTTATGTTCTTATTTTAAAACTCGGTGAAACAACTTCACTCATCAGCGCGTTGTTTGATGTACAGAAATATCTTTCCATGCTCATTTCCCAACACGCTGCTGGTCTTACTTTGGTGTCAGCAGATAACAAGGAAGCAAAGCACTCCTTTATAAAATCTCATTCCATTTCTGGTGCTTACTGCAGCTCCTTGTAATTGAGTGTATATATTTGGGCCCTCTGCCCATACTCGTCTTAATCTGCAAATGGTCTCTGGTTTCTTAAGTAAAAGCTGAGCACAGATGCTACATAGAAAAATCCACAACTTCATGAGAAACGTTGGAGTTTAATGGACAGTGATGTGACAGAAAACTGTTTTTTAATTGAAATGTTTTAATGAGGACTTTTTAAAAATTGAGCATTACAGTGCAGTTTTGGTGCTGTGTGGTGCAGCCATTTTCAGGATTTAGAGTCTTGACTGTATTACTCTTCATAAGTCAGAATGCGTATCTTTCTGTATTAACTTGCTGTTAATTTTCTACTTATTTACCCCAGGTGTAACATACCCATAAAAAGTTCAGACATTTGAAGTGAATTATGAAACTTCCATGCACTGACTTAAACATTGTTACTGAGAACATTGTCACAGATTCAGCCTTTAACAGTCTACACACTGATAGTACAGTATTCCAAGACGTGTCTACCATTCACAGATGTTGGTTTTAAAAGCTTTGTTGGGCATTCTTGAGCCTTTTTTCCCCTTTGCACTCCTGTGGAAGGGTCTGATGCCTGCTGACTGCCCTGCTCTGTGCTCTCTGGTTTGAAGTTATTGGGCTTCTTCACATCAGAAGGAATGTTCATTGGGTGACAAAATATTTCAAGCTCATATTTCCCAGTTGGTGCTCAATAGGACACAGTTAAACACATGTTCTCTATATGGGAAAGTAAAACGAGGGGAAATAAATGCAGTAAATGAACATTAGCAGAATGGGTTTCATTAATTATTAATCAAGCTAATGGATTTGCTGTAGACCATGAGATTGCTCTTGGATCTAAAGTGAAAAACAGCACTGACCAGCGACAGGACCTGTGCTAAGCTGTAGGGTTTCTGATGCACATGAACTTTGTGCAGTACTCTGATCATTTTTTTGATGCCCACCTGCCCTTGCTGCCATGCGTGTATGTTTATCATTTTCACAACGTTAAGATGAGCCACTGAAATGCTTTCAAAATGAGATAACATTAACTCCTCATCTGATGAACTTCCTAGCACAGCGTGCTGTTCTGCCATGGAGTACCCATCTAGTTGGGATAAGTGGTGATAAGTTCCAGAGTTTGTGTAATGTTTGTCGATTAATGATGCGCCCTTTCCAGACACAAAGTAACAGCCTGAATTTATGTTCAGATTTGTCTCTAGTAGTTAAAACAGAGAGACAGACTGAAGATGCGATGCTAAGATATGCATTAATTTTCTGTGAATTTAAAAAACACTTTCCCACAGTGCATCTTGTTTCCTGAACGCTGATGCTGCTGCTGCTGCCTGCCAGTGTTTGGGCAGCTGTAGTTATCTCTGGATGCATTTTCCCAGAGCTTCCCTTCTTGGCAAGCACAAAAGAAGTTCTGACCATGTTCGAGTATTATCACAGAACACCATTTGAGGCAAGTGCTCCACAAATTGAAATGCTCTTCTGAATGAATATGCAATTAGAAGAACCCATTTGTAAATTGGTCTTCTTGCTAAGATGCAATATAAACAGGTCTCACCTGCTCACTGCAGACTGCAGTTAAAATCTGTTTTGAAAATGATCACGATAGCATGCTTGCCTTTGGTTTTCTGTTTGCTTGTACTGATATAAATGAGATCCTGAGGTGGAGGTTTAAGAAACACCAAGTATCACAAAGACTGTTCCAATATCTTTAAGGCTAATTTATTTATCCTGAACACTGCGTTAGCTCAAGAAATGGTTTCTCATTTTTGTTTCCCAAGGTCCATTGGTTGGGGTTGTGTGTAACCACAACCTTTTAATCTTCTCTTTGCTCCGCAAACCAATGTGAGTTTGGAGGGTTGCTTTGCTTTGTTTTCTCTTGCAGTGCCAGGGCAGAGAACCTTCCTTCAGTCCTGCTGAGATATTTCTGCTCACTTTAACTTACAGTTCTCTCTAGCTGACGTGCCAAGTGTAGTTTATCTCCAAAATTGCTTGCTGCCAACTGAATACAGAGCTGTGTACATCTGGTATGGGTCAGCACGTTGGACTGCTATTATATAAGCAAATACAGAAGCTTATGTTGCCAGAAGTAGCTAGTGAGGATGTCTAAATATTTTAACAATCTGGAGTTTACTGTATGAAGTGGAGATGGTGAAAAATGTGTACTCCCGAGTTGATCCATGCTAGACTTCCAGGTGTGGGAGTGTTCTTGCTGTTACTTTCCATATCGGAGTTTCAAGAGCAGCTGTTGGAAATGGATAGTCCTGAAACCATTGGAATGGGAAACATTCAACTCCTCATTCCTTTGCATTGTGATGTTTCGGATTACTGTAGATATGTGCATTTTTTCAAATTACAGGACAAAATAACAATTGTTTTTTATTGTCTTATAGATTTTGGTGGAGCAACATACAACAATGAGCGGCGACCCTATGGTTTTTGGTTTCCCCCTGAGCAGCATTCAGAAGAGGAAATGCGAAGGCAGAGGCTTCGTAGGTTTTGGAGGCAATGACAGTGGTGGTGTTGATGTAAACTGTGAAGTGATACTCAGAATTACCAAAATATTTGCAAATTTATTTATTTGGTTTTCTTTTTTTTTGTTTGTTTGTCTTTTTACTACTAACTGCAAAACTGCAGAAGATTTTGTGAGCTTTGATTCAAAATTGGATAAAAATGGGTTGGGAATCAAAATGTCACCTTTGTCACACCGTTTGGATGCATCTTAAAGATGAAAGAGAACTGTTTTTTTACCAGACATTTTTTTCCCTGAATTTCTTCTGTGTAGCGTGGCTCTTCAACTGCTGGCATTCTCAGACAACAGGTTGTCTTTATCCATTACAGAGGGGAAAAAAAAATCACATACACCAACAAACCTATTTAAAATGTAATTTTAAAACGATGCAATTGTTTTTTTTACATATTTTTGATTTGTGATGACCAACTCTTCTGGGATTGGGATGTGAATTGTCACTTGAAAAGACTGCCATGAGGACAACGGCTGGGTCATGGGTTTAGGCTTACACTTTTCATGGAAAGGATGCATAAGCCATATAAGGAATAAATTTAGTTGTTAACTTCTATGTTTCAGAAACACCCTTTCTCCTTTTTAAGAAGGTTTGGAAATTATATTGAATTATATTGTGTATATGCTGTTTATAGAGCTATCGAAATTCAACTATTACTCAACTATATGTGCATCTCCCTTGAGGTCCAGTGAGCAGTGATAGTAGTTCACAGGCTGGTGGAGATCTTGCCTTAATGCAGCTTACTTTGAATTCTTCATTCTCTGGAAAGCATTTGTCGACTGAATTCCAGAGTGACTGACAGCAGCCGTGGGAGCTCGGCTGTGCCGTGGGCAGGCCGTGTATTTGCTGCTTGTCACGTGGTGGCTGTCCTGCCAGTGCTGTATCTGCCTGTCAGCAATGCTAACTAACAAACCTGAAGCTTTTTTTTGGAGTATCTTTCTGAAAAATCATTCACTGCCTGACTTATTTTTCTTGTTTATGGGAAAAAGTTATTCTGAACGACACTCCTGTAACTGTTTTCAGACCTGAAGAGCTGTGATTGAACAGAAATGATTTGATTTTTGTCTTGGCACAGAACTGCTTGAAACTCTTCAGCGCTCACCTAACGAGGTGCCAGGATGAGCAGTTTAGTGATCTCTTTGCAGAGGTATGATCTCCCACCTGTGCCATGTGAAGTCAATTCACTGCTGATATTAGGCACAGCGTTTTCTGTCAGATTCTAAAACAAAGGATAAGTAATGGTGAATTCTCATGTTCTTGGTCTTGTTTTTTCCTGATATGTGCGTGCCTTGGTTGTTTTTCAGGATATTCAGTAGCTGTAGAATAAAAGAGCAGATACTCATGCCTTACAGTGGGCTAACTTCCTGATATTTAATTAAATAGCAAAAAATGCATAGTTTGCATATTTTGCTCCGTGAGTAATAACGCTGTGTAAGAAAGAAGCAGGAGCATTGCTTCCTCAAACAAAACTTAATGCACTGGTCGAATGCTGTGCAACGTACTGTCTAATTATTACTTTAATTAAAACTACTGGGCTCCACTAGTTAGCCAAAAGAAGAACAAAGTGAAGAACACAATTACAGCCACGTGAGTAACACAGGAAGTTCCTCGTACTTAGATTTTGTTGAGCATTTGCCATTAAATTCTTAAACAAACCTCTCAGTACTGACAGTTGTTCAGCTGTTTTTACTTTTTCATTTAAAAAAATGGAAATAAATTGTTTTTGTATTTCACACTGTCTGTTTTTCATTGTACCAGTTAAGGTGTATATTTTAAGTATAGCTGCCATAGTATTGTTGGGAATGAAGACTCGTGATACCGAGGGGGCAGAATAGCAGTGTCAGGATTAAACCTGCTCCTTCTGAACTTAGAGGAAATTTGGGGATTCGATTATTGGAAAGTTCCAATCTTAAATAGTGTTGTGGTAATTTTTACAGCATGATTCTTTAGTAGAGACTTAAATCCAGTGGGGTTGGTAGATGCAAGTCACTGATGATGATATTCCTGTGTACCACTGTCTCTTCGGGGGCAATATATGTGAATGGGGAATTCTACACTGAGTATTTTCTGACTGTTCATTGGCTGACAATTCCTACATAACATAAGGATTTAAAAGGAAAAAAAGAGCAGTTCTGATTAAAAAAGAAACAAAACCAACAAAAACCCCAAAACCACACAACAACAACACAAAGCACCGATGCTTTGACACCCGAAGTTTGTTTCCTTTGCTTCAGGAGCTGTGATGGCTTGTGAATGCTTTGTGCTTTGTCTGACCCCAGCGACCAGTTCCCGTGTAAGAAACCCCACACCCTTAATGAATCACATTCAGCAGGCTTGTGAACAGGCCCACTGCTGAAAGGTCATGGTTGAATGACCTAACATCTTATTGCTTATAAATACGGGTCTATTGCAGTCCAAAATTAAGATACGGTTAAAGAGCAGCGTTTACATCTTTTTTCCCCGCTTCTGTTTTGCCTTTAAGCAAAGGCAAAGCATGTATTCACTGAGAGCTGTTTATTTCCCAGCAGTACCACTTCTCCTCAGGGGGAGAGTGCCCTAAAATGCACTGTCAACATGGCACATCACCGCAGCAGGAGAGATTGTGCTAGATGAGGGTCACTGGTGATGCTGTTCTCAACACAGGCCGCAGATTGGATCAGAATCTGTCCTGCTTCCCTTCCATCATCATCACCTTAAATCAGGGTAAGTAAGTATTAACAATTTTCAGCTTTCAGTTGTAGAGCTGTTTATAAGGAAACCTACTCTTCCTAAAGGGAAATCATGTATATAAGTTAGCTCAGAGCTGAGAAAATTGGAGAATGGCAGCTTGCTGTAACACTTCATCTGGTGTGGATATTTTTACTCCTATTCACCTGTGTGATCTGAAGATTAAAGCAATGGGTTAGTAAGACACAGGAGTGAGAATACACGTGGTAGCAGTCGTCTGCTGTATGAGAACAGAGGTAAGCTCATGTCTGTTGTTCATTAACAAGAAACTGTAATGTGCAGCAAAATGAATGTAAGCACCAGCTTTCTAATTAGTGAGGCTTTGTAATAAGCTAACACATTCTGCAGTTGCCTTCTGTAGTCTTTTTGGAGCAGATGAGACACATATCTGAGTTTAACATCTACCATTCACTGGCTCTTGCATTATTGGAGGGTGTTCAATTGTGTTTAGTCCTTCACCCAACTATTCATTACAGGGATCATTTAAGAGCCGTTGGTGGGAAGACCATGTCTGTGAGTCAGCAATTTGTATTTGCCTTCTCTAGGTACTGATCTAGAGAATGGTTCCTAAATCTGTAGTGTTAATGAGCATGGGATGACCTTCCTGCTGATTCCTTATAATTAGTTCCAGTGTACACATACACACTTCTGCATCTGAGAGAGCTATTATGTTCTTTTGCCTAATTAACAGGTGGATTGTGTTGTTCTTAATTAGCTAAGTTCAGCTATTCTCTTTACAGTGCAACTTATCTGGTTTTGGTAAGATGTTCATTTGCATTAGAGCAAACTGTAACTCAGCAACATCTGTCAGAGTGTTTGAAATACACAGTGTGCACAGGTCAGACTTCCTGCTTTCATTCTGACCAGAGATTTGAAAAAGAAGAGCTGAGGTCCGAGTGGCCGTCATGGAAAAACTGCCTGAATATCTAAAACTGATATTTGTAATAATTGCATGGAAGACTAAGTTCTGCAGAAGATTCTAAACCTTCTGCATCTTCTGTTCCTTTGCTTCACTGTAATTGTGGAAAACAAAATGTTTAACAGACCTGTCTGCTTTTGAGAAGCAGTTGAGCACTGTGGTGGTTGAAAAGGTGAGACTTGTTCTGAGGTGTTTTTAGATGCTGAAGGCTGTCTATGTTATGCTGGGGAACGGTGTGTTTATATAAATTCCACAATGATGTAAAGCTGTTTTTTCACTTAACACTTAGAAAATTTCACCTCTTATTGAACTTCCAATGCCTGCTGGTCCATCTAGATGAAGTGGACAGAAAAGTACAAACACAGAGCAGCATCCATTTGAATGCTGTTGACAGCTTTCCCCTACCTTGCTCGTTTTCCAGCTGCTTGTGGTGGGCAGAACTTCCAATGGTTACTTTTTGTAAATAGTGCTTTCTGAAGTAGCATCCAGCCATGAGATAGATCCTTTCTGGGGAAGTAATTCCTTTACTTGCTGCAGTTCTTACCAAAATGATTGTGTAGAAGTTTTTATAGTTTCAGAGGCAAGGCAGACCCTTTCCTGACTGCTCTTCTTCACAACTGTTTTTTGAGTAATCCTTTTTCTTGCAAGCAACTGTTCCCCATTACTTTTACTTGACCCATCTTCCCTATGGTCTTGAATGCTTTTTTTCTTTCTTGCCCTGACAGCTGATTCTAGAGGGCATGTAAAGCATTAAACTGAAGTTCTCATTCACAGCCTTTCTTCAAGGTATGCCAGACTGAATTCAATTAAAAGTTATTTTGGGATTGCTTGTGCAAGACCAGGCTTTGGTCTGCAGAGTGATCTCATTTACAGTGGTCTGTCTGGAACTCCAGAAAGAAAACTGCCCAGATGGATGTGGTTTGTTTCTTGAATTTGGATGTTGGCAACACTTAAAGGATTGATGAGGTCTCATGTGCTGTGCTAGAGAGCTTGCAGTGTCATAGTAAACTGGCTATCTTCAGCTGCATATTGGGAGGGAAACTGATGCAATCACATCAACTTCTGTTTTTCTCTCAATTACTTGTGTACCTTAATGCCTCTTTCAAAATCAGAAACACAACCTGGGTTGATGGATTAGAGACAGGCTCATCAGCTTACACCACTCTTGTTTTTTAAATGTACTTTTAACACAGGCAAAACACACGTAGACTACCAGACTTGTATGTTTTTTGATTGTTTCAGTACTACCTGTAGTTGTTTCACAGGTGCTTATGAACCAGCCAAAGGAAGAAAAAGTTGTTTTTAACCAAAAAAGAGATTACTCTGGAAGAATTTCTGGAAGGCTTTTGCCTGCATTTGTTGTGTATAATAACGTGGTTCTGGGAATGAGTCTTTAAGTAGTTTTCTGATCTGGGAATACTCTGCTGTTGCTCCACTCCCTCTCACTGGTAGTCAGACAAAGCTGTATCTGCTGTTGCTGCCGTGTGCCAGTAAGAGCTCAGTGAGATCTGGAGGAAGCACAGCTGTGCTGTCACTGCTTGCCCAGGCGCACATCAGTCTTGTCCTCAGGAGCAAGTCTGGTAAAGGTAACCTCACTGGCACTTCCATACAACCACAGTTAAGCTACTGAATGCAATAGGACATTTGTTCATTCACTTATTTATTCCCCCGGGACTGGGGCTTTCATCCAAATGGAATCCTGCATGTCTGCAATGCCAGCAGCCTGCCAGCACGGCCAGCAGAATTCTTTGCTGTTGCTATTACTATATTCCTGCTGTGTTGGTAAATCTTTGCTTCTTTGTGGAGCCTACTCAAGATCCAAAGCCCTTGAATGCAATGGTACTTGGACTACAAGGACTAGCATGAGGGTATTGCCTTAAAACTGTTGTAACTCTTAAGAATTATTTCAGCTACACCTTTTTACGTTTAATGTTGTAATTAGATCCCATATGAATAATTTACCTAATTATTTTTTTGTGTACAGTCACTGGACAAATGATTGCAAAATTAGAGTATATCTGCTTTGTAATTTAGTCTGTCTTATATGCTTTATAATATTAAGCAATTTATCTGCAACTTCATTTTGAATTAAATCTGATATTTGACAAATGCCTCCATCAGCTAAATGCAAGACAGGAACCTACATAGCTATGAGATGTTCAAAGCTATCAGTAGCAGATTAAATATACACCTCCAATACAGCATGCCTTTATAGGAAATAGTACAATGTAGCTGACACAGATGCGAAAACTGCATCAAATTCCATCACAATCATAGAAATACACAATTGTTTTTGATCATTTAAAAGCACTCTACTGTTCAGTTTTAAATGGCTTATTTAGGTGCTGGGTGCTGCCCTTGGGCCAGAACAGCCTCACGCAGCAGTACGGGCCTGGGACAGGAGAGGCTGAAAAGTCACAAGCAGAAGAGGAGCCAGGGGTTTTGGTCACAGCCAGCTGAACAGGGGCCAGCAGTGTGCCCCGGTGGCCAAGGAGGCCAACAGCATATGGCCTGCATCAGAAACAGGGGGGCCAGCAGGAGCAGGGAGGGGATTATTCTCCTCTAGGCTGTGCCCGACAGACCGCACCTCAAGTGCTGTGCTCAGTTTGGCCTCTCACCACAAGGAAATTATTGAGCTGCTTGAATGTGTTCAGGGAAGAGCAGCAAAGCTGGTGAAGAAACTAGAAAATGATACAGGAGGAAGCAGGTGAGGGAACTGGGGCTGTTCAGTCTGGAGGACGCAGAGGGGAGACATCACTGCTCTCTGTAACTGCCTGAAAGAAGGCTGCAGGAAGGACAGTGTTGGTCTCTTTTCTCAAGTGACAGAACATGAGGAGATGGCCTCAAGCAGGGCCAGGGAGGTTTAGATTGTTGTCATATAGAAATTCTTCCTGATATCCTGTGGTTAGGTAATAGAAGGGGCTGCCCAGGGCAGTGGTGGAATTGCCATCCCCAGATGTATTTAGGAGATGTGGATGTGGTGGTTAGGGACGTGGCTTAGTGGTCAGCTTTTAGTGTTAGGCTGGTAGTTGGATTTCATCTTAAGGGCTTTTTCCAACCTAAATAATTCTCTAATTCTAGATAATCGTATCTTTGTTGATTCTTACAGATGTTTTTATGACTTCTCTGTGCATTTGATTCAAGCTGAACACGAGCCCAACTCCCTTTCATCTCATGTCTTCATAGAAGGCAAAGTTTTCAGTGATGTACTATATGAGAATTTCATCGTTTTCCTAAATACAGATACTACCATAAGTCACACTGTAAGTACTTCTTAGAAAACATGCAGCTGTGGTCACTGAGCAGTGAGCTGAGGGTTCTGTGCCAGAGAGGAGATAGGATCCCCAAGGGAAATGTTTCCTGTGACAGGTGGGTACAGGAATGCATCCCAAGAAGGCTCCAACTGCTTCCTGGGTGAGAGGTTGGAGAGCTGACAACCACGTCAGCACAGCAGATCAACGTGGCCTGAGTGGTTTTGTCAGAAAGGAGATGCAGTGTGATGCTTTTACACTTGCTCGGACTGCTTTATTTTCCTCTGGCTGAGGCTGGACTGTGTTTTTCCTGCTTTTTGACTCTGTGTATCCACATTCTGAGCTGGCTGATCAGATGATGTGATGGCTTTAGAGGGAGTTTTCCTTGAATTGAGTCTTTAGGAATTGCATCTCAGTCTGAAAATCCTTCTGCTTGTGTTCTCTTAGTGAACACACTGAAATTAAAAGTGCTGGAAAAACATTTTATTCCTTCCTAGTTTAAAAAAACAAACACCAAACAAATAGCTTGCTTAAGTGGTAAAAGGAGCATGTGTGGTCCTTCTGGACAAGATGAATTCTCCATATGCCATCAGTGGCTTTTCAGTAGTTTCATCAGAATTTAAATATGCATTTGTCTTGTTTTATAGCTGAATGAAAAAGGAATAGGTGCTTTTTTTTTCTTTTTTTTTTTTCAGAAAGTGATTAGTGCTTAAGCTTACAAAATTTTTCATAATCAACACTTTCAGTAATAAAAAGTGTATCCAGATAGAGTCATTCCATAACACTCTTTAAGGTGATGAATTCTCCTGTTGTATATTTCCAATAATAACAATAACTTCAATAAATCCTTCTCCCCACCCCTCCCCCGGCCCTTAATAATTGTTGAGAACATTTTCCAACTGCTTCTTACATTCCTCTCTTAGAAGTTCATCAGATTGCTACAATTTCTTTTCAAATAGTATTAGAAACTGCTTTGTTGTCTCCTGCTACTTGGATTAGAGCTTAATAATTTTACTTACCTCTTCTCATGAAATTCATCACTAATATAAATGCAGCTTTTTAAGGCTTCATTATCTCATCTAATTTTCTTACATAATCTGCTGTCAAATGGATTTGCAACTTGTTGCTGCTTATGAAATCTCAATTAAGTTCTTTCACAGTTTTGTTAGGTACTGCAGCAGTAAAAGACTTTGATCTTTGTTGCTTTTATTATGTGTAATCATGTGTTTTTAACAATTACATTTTCCCCTTCCCTCAGAAACAGCATGGGAAAATTTCTTTAGCTCAGGAAATTCAGCTCTAGGACTTTAAGATGTTTGTGTGTCGTACCTACATACTTTTTAATAGACAATTATTTATAATATGCTGTATAAATGCATATTCTCTTGTTCTACATGCCACTTTTAACAGGAAATCCACTGTCCTGCATATTCTTGTACTACTTTCTTGATATTCCAGACTTGATTCAACCTGCAAGTTCAGCTTGTTGCCTGTACATTATGGTGAAGGACTCTGGTAGTTTACATTGAATTGTACTACCTGTAGCTATGTGCACATGGGAGGATGAAGTTGAATAGATGCATCTTTCCATCTTATATATCCATTCAAGCAAAAAGAGTTGCACACTTTAAAATATATTTACATATTAAATACTGTTTAAGTCTTTAGCATGTTTTTTGTCTCACTCTAGCTATTAATTCGTTTCACTTATTAATCATGCTTCAGGCATACCTGACATCTACTGATTTTTTTCCTCTGCTCTTGTCCTTCTTTAAGAGTTCCTGACAAGGGGGCTGATGCAAACTGCAGGTCGGGCATCACTGTTGTTAGCCAGAAGCTGTATTCATTTGCAAAAAACTGACAGGTTCCCCGCTGACCCTGGCATTCAATGAACGGCGCTGATCTGAAGTCCTCTAAGCAGCTTCCTGGTGACATAAGGGACTGCCCACCGCCCTGGTCACCAGATCCAGTGTGCTGGAAGGAAGAAGGAAAGAACTTTCGAGAACTGTGTGTGAAAAATTTGAAAATGATGTTAGTTTGTCTTTCAGTTACTTTCAGTGGCACTATTTCTGGTGATCTCAGGCTGCAGTAAGCTTCCGCTGTTGTGCAAAATCTCAGAAGTCTCAGGCCGGCTCTTATTTTCGTAGTACTCACCAAGATGAGGAAAAGAGTAATCCAAGTAGACTCTAAATGATGCTCTTCAATCTAAACTGCTTCTCATGTGAGTAGAGGAAAGCACTGAAAAGACCTGGACTTCTAATTCACAGATTCATAGAACGTTTGGGTTGAAAGAGACCTTAAAGGTGTTACTCCACCTTCCCCCCCACCATGGGGAGGGATACGTTCCGGTATATCAGGTTGCTCAAAGCCCCAACCAATGTGGCCTCTGAATGTTTCCTGAGATGGTGCATCCACATCATCTTGGGACACGTGTTCTGGTGCCTCACCACCCACTGAGTAAAAGAGTTTCTTCCTTGTATCAAATTGAAATCTACCTTTTTGTAGTTTAAAACCATTATTCCTTGTCTTATTGCTGCGCTGTCCTGAAGTGTCTTTGTACATGAGAATTCATTTTTTATGGGCCAAGCAAGCAAAAATCTTTGCAATTTTAAGGAATGTGTAGCTGAGGGCTGTGACTTCAGCATATATACAGCTACAAACAGGTTTTGAAACTGACCCTCATTTTGTGAAGTCTTTTTCATGAACTTTCCTTGGTACAATTTGCTAGACATTTGTTGGCCTGCGTTTCCTTCAGAGCTGAAATGTTCGAATCTTTAGAACACAAAAGCTGTATGAAAGAAATCGTGCCCAGACACTTACCATCAGAAAAGAATATCCTATCCAAAGACTTCTCCAGTTCATTGGGCAGGGAGGAATTGACTGATCTTGGCTGTGAACTGCTACTGCTTGAGCTGGGGCCTCACATACAGCACATCTGCTTATATATGGTTGTATTTCTTCTTCAGAGAGTGGCATCATGGGTAAGGGAGCAGCACTTGACAACCAGTATGACTTATCATTTCGGCTGGCATAATAACAAACTTGGTTGATATTACAGTAAGCAAAGGGCATGGTATTAAATACAGGAAGACAAGATCCTGCCAGACCTGAGAATAATTAAAATAAAAAAAAATTAAAAAAGAAAAGAAAATGTCATCACTTCTTTTAAGATATGTTGATGATAATCTTCTGGCCAATGCTGCTGCAAAACTACAGGTCTTGACAGGAGTTATGTAACTCAGGTATCTTTACCCTCTCAGGCTCCCTACAAAAATGGTTAGCTATACTGTAAACAAACTATTTTTAACCAATCAGTACCTTTGTTTATTCAATAACATTGAACAGTGTTGCAGTCCGGTATTTAAACGTGATGCAGTTAGTTACCAGGGGAAACAGGTACGACAAGTTTTGTAGGCGTGCCAACGCTGAAAAATAAATGGGGCAGGAGGCAGCTGCTGGCTGAAGAGGAGATAGATGAGTTGTTTAACAACTCTTTGGAAGAAGTAGAAAAAAAGAACGCCAAAATAGAGCATTTTGTGAAGTGTGCCAAACCTTTGCTACCAGTGAGTGCATTAAGCTGAAATCTCAGCAATTCTACTGCATTACAAAAAAGTTTCACAGACTCTCAAAGTGAAATTCTCCTAGAATTAAGAGTTTCATGATGTCCTATCTAGTTTATACTGCAGATCTGTTCTTCCTTGAACTTTGTATGAGATTATTTCTCTGATGTCTTCTTTTAACTTGTTTCTATAGAGAAGCCAATTTTGTTTATCACTCATAATATTCCATACTAGTAATAGTACGTGATCTGCAGTTCCCTAAGTTTGAAAAATGCCTGAGAAAAGAACCCACTGGTCACAGGGAACAAGGACTTTATTTTATTTGGGTCTTATTTTCACTGTTTTTATAAGACATTTTGTTACCAACTGTGGCTATCCCTGGGAATGCCAAATGCATAATAGTGAAAATGTTTCAAAGCAACACTGCTGTAGTAAAAAAAAAAAAAAAAAAAAAAAAAAAAGTGTTTTTTTTTAGCTCTGAAATAGTTTTTTTGTTCAGCCAGTAAGGACCATGATCTTTCTAACTAGTAGATTCCTTTGCCTCTTACAGAACAAGATTACAATAATTTAGCTCACATAGAAGTAATTTTCTACAGCCAATCAGTTTTTTAGGTTTATTCAGACAGCTAACTCCAGTCCAAATTGTTTATGCAGAAGAAATTACTCAAGACTCCAAGAAATAACTGTCCTTGGGAGAATGGTTTGAAAACAAATATATAAAAATTAGACTCAAAGCACAAAATTCTGCTATATATGATGCACAATTTTATGTGTAAATCTTATTTATGCTATCCGACTGTAATCATCTAAAACCTAAACAGCTACTTTTCCCAAGCTGCTCCTGATCTAAGAGAATCTCTCCAGTGAGTCCAAAGACAACCCAGAATGGCTAGCCAGGATGGGTGAAGCAAGCCACTACTAATTTTGGAGTAGTTCTGTTGTAGAAAACAACTGACTGAATTTTTTTATTTTATTTTTTTACTGTGCTCCATTTGAATTATCTTTCAGTGCATAGACCACACCACACTGGACCTTACCCAGACAGAAATTGTATACTGCAATACATACCGAGATCTTGATTATGAGCTTTCTCTTGTCCTTCCAGGTACAGCAGACTATAGCCAGTCCATAATTTTGGCATCCCCTGTGGACAAAGTGGTTCTCTGTCTGACTGACTATGAAGGACAAGCAAGAATCCACTTGAAGATCTAATATGGGGCCCTGGTGGTCCTGGGATACCAGTCTGGCCAGGTGGACCTTTATGTACATAGGAGAAAAGGTAAAGTAAATTTGCTTGCAGAAACACATAGCTAGTGGGAATGTTTCTCTTTTACTGTATTTTAGTATTCCACAAGGGGTTTCTGACTGAATCTAATACTAACTTCAGAGATTGTCGTGGGTGATAGAGACCAGTAGACTCATGTTACCCTTGTTATCAGATAGAAAAGAACTAAACTGTCACAGAATGTTTCACAGCTGGCTTTTCTACTGTGCTTTGGCCCTGTGCTGCATGGGTATTTACCTATGAAGAAATGATCTGAGGTAGGCAATGATCTTCCAGACTCAGTCACATGGATTACTTTGACTGGACTGAATTCGAATCCCTGCAATAACAGTCAATGTATTTTCCTCACATGTTAAACCAATAGTTTATTAAACAGTTGTCACAGCTGAAATACAATTCCAATTACTCGGACAATTGCACTAGTAGCCCTGTCTCAGAGATGCATACCTACTGATAAATGATGTTTAACCATGTGTGGTTTATTGCCCGATTGATTATAGATGCAAAGATAAATTTTCTTTCAAGCAGTACTTTTTGTGTTATGATGATAACCAGGAATGTCACTGAGGCAGAAAGAAGTGTCATAGTTTCTCAGGTTAGAGATGGATGTATCCATGCGTGAATTAGAGGAGCAGGGGGAACTCAGTCTGTGCACCCTGCACATCTCCCCACAGAAGCCACGTGGCTGGGTAGCTGCAGCAACAGCACTGATAGGAAATCCCACACTTCTTGAGATGCAACTCCCGCTGAGTCTTTACAAGTTCTCTGAATTGGAGCCACTACTATCCAAGAACTTCAGTGAAGTTGTTTACAAAATGATGTTACAATATCTGCTTCTCCCGTTCCATGGCAGTAAATGGTCAAGAAAAAGAAACAGCTCTTACCTTGTGGTCCAGCATATCCTTGCTCTCCCACGTGCCCTTGGTCACCCGGTGGTCCAGGTGCTCCCGGTAAGCCATCCTGACCCGGCAGGCCACATGACCCTTCTTCACCTTTCCTTCCTAGATAAATGTGAAGTATGTGCTATCCCTTAACATAGCTCCTTTTAATGTTTGTATATTGTCCAAACATACACAGTATGCAAAAGGTCAGCAGAAATGGTGCCACAAAGAGACAACACCTAAGGAACAGAGAGGTGCAGAACTGCTTTCTGCTGGGAATTCTCTTTACAACTTACTCTCCTGGTGACTGCAGTGGTAGCACAGAGGTGAGAGTTTAATAATGGTAACTGCTGGTAAGGTTTTGTATTCTCTGTATGGAATTTGTATGATTTACAGTTGAAATCAAACCAGTGACAAACATTGCTATGACAAGCCTCCTGCAGAACTGCCATTAGTATTTCCACTATGTAATGTATTGTGGCACACCTTCTTTTAGGACTTGATTCAACAAAGCCTTTGAACATGCTGAACTTCCTGGGAAGCAATGCATGTATTCAAGTATTAACAGAAAAGAGAGAGGCAGCTGAACTGAGTTACATCCAGTGGGGAAGAGTGAAGGCTTTTTGTATTTCTCACATAGAAACATATCTGTGCACATTAGCAGATAAGAGTGGTCAAACAGTAATAGATAACTTCATATTTAGGGTACAGATAACGACACTCCTGACTACTTTAAACACAATCTGAACTTGTCAGATATTGTTGTACTTGGTAGTATTTTTCCAATTTTTGTGGAAAAACAACTTTCAGATGAACGTATTTCTCTAGCACAGGAGTTTGTTATAAGTAATGGTGCATGCTTTATTCCTTGCAAACTATACTATTTAACCTGCAGACTGGTTTTTGAGGCTGTTTTGTAGCATTCAACTGTTCCCCATGTTACCTTTTCATTATGAAAATTGGAAACAGTTGAACAGCTTTTCAATTTCTGTTGCATAGCTGTTTTGCCAAGGTTCAAGTACATGGAAGTTTTAGTAATATACACCGATTTTGCCAGCGAAACTTCAGTGTTTCTGATCTGTGTAGCTTTCTCAGTGGGGACGTTTGGAATTCTGCTGTGTTAATGAAAGAAAAAGCATTACTAAGTGTTTTTTTTGTAAAAGCCAGTGCCAATGTGTATCACTGCACTGCCTGATTTTATAGAAACCATTCTAAGGATATATAGAATGTGAAAACAGCAATTCAACTTAGAAGTGCATCTTTGTTGGCAAATCAGTTAAGATTTATAAAATGATACAGTTCACTGAAAACTCCCTTGCGTTCACTTTCATGAGAGCAGTGACCCCTGCAGGGAATCTTTTGGGAGCGCATGACAGGTTTGTTTTTTTTTCTTTGGAGATATTGGATGTTCAGTGCAGTTACCACGACAAGCTCACCTAAGTAAGAAATGTCTAAGACCACAGGAGGGATTCCACTATCTAAATTCAAGACACTACATTTAGATACAACCTAAACTGAAGACACCATACGTATTTGCTACAGTTTTTCTGTAAAGATGGCAACTCTGGAATCACTGGTATATCTTTTTAGGAGTTTGCTTAGCAAGGCATGGCTTTATGAATCTGTGTTTTGCTAACATTTAAAGATGTATTTAACTTCTTCTGAATATAACCTGTCTGGGCCAATCCACCAGTTAATATTAAACCACACTTGGGGATTCTAGGCATTGCTTTTTATTTGTTGGTAAAAGGAAAATTATCATCTGAAAAATTTATTTTTCTCAGCAGCTCATGATGCTTTTGCCCTTCCTGGCCTAGAAATAGAGGAATGTAGTGTAAGCAGACTCAAGTATAGCCTGGTTTAGCCATACTGGCCTGTCATCCTCATCATTAACCAACACACTACTTTTTTTTCTGTAGACTGTTGCTTTAAGGGTAAAAGGTAGAGAAGGCACAGTGACCCTTTTCAGCCATTTAGACAAGGAATTGTAAATAGACATCTAAGATTTCAAAACACAAGCTTACCTTGGGGTCCAGGGGGACCTATTGGTCCTGGTAATCCTATAGAACCATCATCTCCTCTATGTCCTGCTTCCCCAGGGGGCCCTGGGATTGCAGGACATGAGTCATCCATTTTTCCTGGTTCACCAGGATCACCTGTTGCATGCAATATGAAAGTAAATTAGATTAAATGACATGAAAATGAGAAACAAATAAAAGAGCAGTAGCTCTCATGTGAAAAATCAATATACCTCTTAGTTGTTTTTGGTAATTCAAGTGTATAACTTAATATTTTAAAACACTGAGCTACTGAGTCTCACTGTTTTTTAGTCTTTAAAAAACAGCAGTTATCAGCATGGCAAGCATGTGTTAGCAGGTATATACTGATATCTTTCATATATGCACAGTTACATGCACAGTTTCTGTCTTAACGTAACCCAAACTGTTTTGAGTTAAAGCATCAAGTCTACTTAACTTCAGCTTGAGCACCTTAGCACATGTAAACATTTACAGT
This sequence comes from Odontophorus gujanensis, assembly GCA_013399175.1. NCBI lineage: Eukaryota > Metazoa > Chordata > Aves > Galliformes > Odontophoridae > Odontophorus > Odontophorus gujanensis. Next base: position 822,138 of record VXAB01010292.1, on the reverse strand, counting down.
ACTTTGCTTATTCTATGGCTGTAAAACCCTTAACAAGCAGGCAAAAGGAAGAGAGCTAATTCTTCTAACCCACAGTCTCTATTTAAAGAAATAATCAAGAATCGACACATTTATGTATTGAAAGTTACCAGAAACTATAACCAATAGGTACAGGTATTTTGGAACAAAATCAGTCATGTTGGTTTAGATAGACTAAGAGCACAGTTTCTGACTGTACTAATCCTGCCTAGGATGCAAGGTTTTGGTTACAATGCATCTCTAGTATGACTTATCCCCTCCAAAACAAAAAAACAAAAAAGAGTTAAATAATTTGAAGCAAAGGTATTTTTCATGTCTAATTGACATCATGGCATGAGGCTTCTTCTGAGTGTATTATTATGATATATTTGGAAACACTAGCTGTTTATGTGAAAAATCTATTAGCACCATGTTGTTGTGGCATTATCTAGTATTCCTAGCAGCCAAGCCAAAAATACCTTCTAATAAGTGTGGAAAGCACCTATACAAAAGGAAATTCTCATGAACAATAACCAGTAGTCATCAACTTACCTATGAAACCTGAGGAATGTGAAAAATGGAAGGCAGACTTGAGCCATTGCAGTGCAAGTAGAAACAAATTTCAGACATGCAAATAAAGAATGGAATGAGAGCTGAAATCACTTATATGAGGTGACAGATATATAATTCAGAAATCTTTACACAGCTCAAATGAGAAATTATTCATTTTTTTCGAGTTTGCTTGAATTTTTTATATCCAAGTAAAAATTAGTAAGATTGTTTTGTGTATGAATACAAAGATCACAGTTACAATTGAGTGACAATGAGGAACAAGTTAGCACGTACCTGTGGGACCTCTAGGACCAGGTTTTCCTTGAAAACCTTGGTCTCCTGGTTGTCCTACAGCACCAGGTGGACCCTGTGAGCCATGGATTCCCATAGGACCTGGAAAGAAAGCAGTTGTGCAGATGTGTAGTTGCATTCCAAGGTGAACACATAAATAAGATGATGTCTGGCTGCTTGAGTAACAAAAAATGCTTGAGATAGCTCAAATCTGTTGACTTGCAAAAAGTAATGCACCCTTTATCTCCCTAGTCTTGAAGTGAATTAACGTTTTGACTTTTGTTTTAGCAGAGATTGGAATGGATTTGTGTAAGCAGGGCTTATCTGTGTGGAGGAAGCAGAATATTTAGAACTATGTTTTCAAACTTTTAAGGAATCTGTTGAAAGTCCCAAACTACTGCTGCAGGGAAGCTGTGAGACACCTTGTTCTGCTTTCTGTAGACCCTTGTAGACAGAGACATGGCTTGCTTTATCTTGGAGGATCAATTTTTAGTTTTACTTCAGAATCACAGGTTGGTAGGGGCGTCTTTCAGAACATTGTTGGAAACAATCTGTATGCATCTGGCTACTCTGGCCTTCTTCTGCAGCTCTGTCTTATCCGTAGGTAAAAAGGCAGAGCTAAGAAATCTCATGTATATCCTTGCCATCTGGCTACAGCACTTTCCGATGGCAATCCCAAGGTCTCATGTACAAAAAGCTCAGTTGCACAGGGCTGGATATAAATACACCTGCTAGTTAAAAAACATCTCAGATGGTACCCTTTGGACCTTCTCTTCCTTGGTTTCCTGGAAGTCCTCTGGCTCCTTGTAGCCCTTGCTGCCCAGGAATACCTGGTGCCCCTTGAATACCAATGTCACCTGGATCTCCTCGCACAAAGATGGTCTCTCCAGGAGGACCAGGATTCCCAGGCTGACCTACAGTAAAACATAAAAATAAATTCTTAAATTAGCAAAGTATTAACATCTAAAAGTAGTTACATTCTACTGTTATCTACTTTTTTTTTCCCGCTGGAACACAGGACAGTCCTTGTGTGTCTTTGGAAATATTAGCATTGATCTTCCTCCAAGGCACTGTAAAGAAAACGTAACGCAAATAACTCCCAAAACTGTGTGAATTAGGAGCCAGCAAAAGGTGGCAAGTTGTTACCTGCACTGAGACGTTGTTTCTTTATTATAGTGACATTTATCCTTCCAATCTCTTCTCCTGTTTTACAACAGGAAGCGAGTCTTTGGACTAGGTAAAGAATGGGTCAGAACAACTGAAAAAAGCTCTGTTTGAGGACCAGGGGAAGAAGTGAGGTCTATAAAATCCTTACAAATGATTTGCCAGTTTTAGCTTTTCCAAGGCTGGATTTATGTCACAAAGTTTTTCACAACTTACAGCAGGCCTATGCACAGTGTCTTTTATGCTTTTTCCTGGAAAGAGACGCCAGTAATCTTACTGGTTTGCTTCTGTGGAAATCAAGATATGCTGTAGCAATAGAACTTCTATAGAGTTATGAAAGCACATCAGAAAACTGAATGTGGAGATCTGTATTACTCTTGCTCTGGTGATCTATCCAGTGTTGACTCCTGTTTATTCACTGAAGCGTTGATTAGGTTTTGTTCCCCATGTGCTTTTATACTTCTACTCACAGGCAGCAAATCAATGACTCCCATCAGACAAAGGGGCTTTTTACATTAATAAATACGAAAATTTTGTTTTTAAGTACCTCTGATGCCATCTAAACCAGGTGGCCCTTGATCACCTGGCAGACCAGGAGGAGCACTACTGGGAGATCTTCCCCTGGGTCCAATGGGTCCAACAGGTCCTCTTCTACCTAAGGGATCATATTAAAACAATCACAAAACAGCAAGAGTTTCTTTTAAGATTACAGAGATAAGTTACTAAGCAAAGGAATGATGCCATGAGCATAGAGGTTGTGTATGCTCTCACTTGTGTACTGAATATACCTGTGACTGGGAAGACATTTTGTGTCAGTGAAAATATTTTATCTTCTCGAATTTCTAATTCTTTCTATTTAATCTACTTAAACTGAAGAGATCACCATTATATATGGGTATATTGCCACAAATAAACTTTTGCTCTTGAGTTCTAACAATCAAAGAAAGGACAAAAATGTAAGGCAGTAGAGGACTATAAAATCACTCTGCCTCAAAGCAGGATAATTAATCTCAGATTGTTCCTAACAAAAGTGATTTCAGCCTTTTTCTAGAAACTTTAGTGAGCAAAAACTTCCTACACTTAAACATTTTGTTGGTTTTTTTTTTATTGTAATCTCAATTTTTGCAAAATTAAACATTAGTACCCTTCTGTGAGAGAGGAAGGAAAAATTGTTACCATCCTGTGCATAACACTTCTGAACACTAGCAGGTGGTATTGTATTTTGCAACCTTTTCTTTTCTGAAGAATAATTTGGTTTCTTCTATCTTGTGTTTTGAATCCACCCTTCCATTTACTCTTTAGTGAGTTATTTGTGGACACAGTTATGCCATGGGAGTCCTTGACACTCTCATGTCAATCAGTGTTAATGTATCTTAGGATGAAACTTCTCTTTTTTTTTTTCTCAACCATTCTGTTTACAAGCAGACTGAATTGAGAAAATTTACTGTATTCATCATAAAATAATTCACGTTATCAGAATTCATATCAGTCAGATTTTTTTGACACCATTGTGAGGTTTGGTAGAACAAAACTAATGTTTTTCATCACAGAACTATGGAAGCTGGAATGGGGCTCTGGAGATTTTGTAGTCCAACTCCCTCCTCAAAGCAGGGCTGGCTAGAGCAGCTTGCTCAGGACTGTGTCCAGCTGGGTTCTGAATGTGTCTAGTGCACTTTTTTTTTTCTTTCCATGCAACTCCTACATCACCAAGCTCTTGAATAACCATAGCAGTCTTGTGATACAGTTCCATCTTGCATTTACACTGGAATAGTAGATGTACTGTATTTCTCTGACTACCAGCTGTACTGCACTCTTTCTTTAGGTACTTTTTTTTCCCCAAGAGGCAACTCCACCTAGCAGTTTTCTGAGTCTGTCCAAGTAGATCATTTTCTCTTCTCATTCTTTCCTCTCCTGTAGCATAAATGCTTTTAATAGGAATTATTTTAGTGAGAGAATCTACTTGCATGTATTCATGTTTGTACTAGCCAGAGGGAGAGCTTGCATGAGGTTCAGTTCAACTCTGCAAAGCACCACAGAAGGGAAAACCTCTTCTTACCTGGGAATCCTGGGAATCCTCTTTCTCCAGGAGTGCCTGGAATGGAAATTCCAGGCCATCCAGATTCACCTCTCTCTCCTTTTGGTCCAGGCTCTCCTGGGTATCCTGGGCGCCCTGTTTCACTTTGACCTTTATAGGAAAAGAGTTATGGACATAAAGCCTAGAGTGAGTACAAATACAGATGTGCAGAACAGAAACACCAGCTGCAGATGTTCCTCTTTGCAAGGGTTGCCTAGCACTGTTTCTCTGGTTTTCTCTTGAAAGCTGGAGTTTTGTTGCTTTATGGCTCTTCTTCAGGATTCATTTTAAATAGTGTCATTATTACCTATAATTTGAAATACAAACAGGTGGCAGAGTCCTAAATTTTAGTTTTCTCTCAGTATGATGCTGAAATCTTTAGGTCTCATTTAATTTGTTAGTTTATGTTGTACGTCTTAAAAATAAAAAATAAATCTGGAAACTTGGTTCTACTTGGAGTCATCTGCACTGAACATTTTTATTGTATAAACAGCCTTGAAAAATTCCAAAAATCTGAGTAATGGAAGTTGTAATGTTTTCCTCCCAAATAACTGCAGGTGTGTCATTAGGCACACTTCACATTCTTTTTGCAAGTTTAGCCTGACCCTTAATGATTACTTCTGGTCAAGGCAAATGTCAAAATGATATGCATAATCTCTCACACATTCAGTCATATAAGAGAGTATTTTCTGTTCTTTGTGGCTATTTCTGTTCTTTACCTGGAGCTCCTGCAGAACCTTTCTGACCTTTTAGTCCATCTAAGCCAGGCAGTCCAGGCAGTCCAGGAAGACCTAAGGAGGTATTGCAAGAATTAGGGGATACCACAACAATCCTTTAAATTTGCAACTAAAAGCTTTATTTTTTGCTGACGTGTTCTGTATCAAGGCAGGGTATTTCCTGAGTTTGATTTCTATTGGCAGTTAAAGAGATCATGTTTCACCTCAGTGCAGTCATCTAGGACAGTGTGAAAAACCATAAAATAGCACCCATAATAGTTTCATATCAAAGCAATCAGAAAACAGACTTCTATCCTATTTCTATACCGCAGATAGCAGCATGAAGCTCAGTGTGAACTAGCTCACTCTATACTGAATCTCATTGCTGTGGCTAGAGTGCTACTGCTACCTGTGATTAAGTAATCCAAAGTTAGCTGTCATATCACCACATAACTGTAATATCCAGGAGATATGATATGCAGGCCTACCTAAACTGACTGTGAAACTGGAACTTCTTTACTTCTTCTTTTCCAAGTGCAATTTACCCTTGCTGCACAAAAAAAGCATAATTTTGACCTCTCACTTTTTTTCCATTCCTGCAGATTTCACACAATGCCATGCTGTCTCAACTTCAAAATGTTTGCTACAGGTGCACTTCAAAGCACTTAAGTAAAATTCAAAGTCAATTCATGTTACAGTGAAACAGGCAAAATGGTCAGAAACCTGAAATTCTATTTTGCACATTGATGAAAGCTGACCAAGTTATTTGCCTGTTTTATTGCAGATCCTATAGAATTGAGTAACAAAGTCTAATTGGAAGTCTCTTGACTCCTGATTTCTTGAGAAACAATAATAGTAAATAAAATTGTTTCTTGAGAAAGTCTCCTGATTACTATTATTGTTTCTTGAGAACTAAATGAATGATGTCATAATGCTCTTGTCCAGGCAAAATCAGAATTCCGAACGGTTTTACTATTTAAACCTGGAACTATTACAAATTAGAAAATGCAGAGTGAAACCAATTGTATTCTTAAAGTTTCTAACTTAAAAATGCTGAATCCTGCAATCCTTTATGTTTTCTTATTCTACTTTTTGTTTAAAATGAGAGGGTGACCCTATCAGTTGGATATTCACCTGAGAAACAAGAATGCAATATTTAGGTCTGTTAATCATGTTAAGGGTGCAGCTGGTGATAGAAACTAGTTAGACAACAGATTTCAAAGACTTCAGGCTGGAATAGAATTGGGATGCTTCCCTCCAGGACTCCCTCCAGCCTAGAGTGGATATCAGTCTTCAAGAAATTGGACAGTACTGTCAGAATTCCCGTTGGTTTCCAGCTTTGCTGTTTCATCTCCCTACAAGGTAGGACTTTCAATCCAGTTTCAGTGGTTGTTGGTTTTTGTTTGTTTGTTTGTTTTTTCCCCACAACTCTGGATTATCTTTTTCTGTCTGCTTTTCCCTGTCTAGCCACTTCCTGGCTTAGAGGATGGAGGTTCTGTTTCAGATCCTGTGTCTGACCCCAGCATGTCCCACAGCACACAGATCTGCTGTATATCCAGAGCATGAATCATAGAATTTATTGCTCTACTATACACATATAAATGGAATTATTATCTTTAAATGTCTAAGACAGTCAAGTGTTTCAGGGACAATTTGCCACAGGAACAGCATCAGGAATGCCCTTCATCAAGTAGTTCACCTGCCAAATTTAAACATCCTTAGTGCAATCAGGTTCTCAGGTTTTTAAACACGCCATAAATAATAATCCCATGGCTTTGCTCTCAGAAAGAACACTGAATTATTTTTCTTAAACTATAACAAAGGTGTGGGGAAAAAACAACAACAGTAAAATGAGCAAACAGCCAGCAGCATACACCAGTCTAGAAAAACTTAAATCGAGAAAGTTTAAAAACCTGCAAGACTCGAGTAGTATGGGATACCACTAATCCCACCTGTAGTATCTTCTGTGCCCTCAATTCACTGCTCTTAACTTTTCATTAAATTTTAAGTTGCAGTCCTGTCTTCTGTAGCCAGCTTGTTTCTTGAGGATGTTCCCATTTTCAAATTTATGTGGGAGTCGTATGCCAATTTGGGGAATTTGACAGCAGTATTTTAAAATGATTATGAACTACTAACAACTTTTGGAACCCAGGCCACCATTTAAATTTTTTTGATCTTTAGCTTATTCAGTCAGGATTGATGGCTTGGCTTACTCGCTTTCCAGGGAATTTCTGTCACCTTTGCCAACAATCCATTATAATATCAGCACTTGTATTTCTAGCTTTTTGGACTGCTGTAGTTGCACGCTTCTAGGTGCAGCTGAATTGGCTGACCTATGCATGAACCACCACTTCTGCATTTTACAGCCCAAATCAGCTTTTACTCACACAAGTAATTCTGCTCATGTTCTTAATATTACTTGCTTTGTGAAGGATTACTCACACAAGTAAGGCTTGCCATACTGAACCCTTAACCTGTAAAACTGTATCTGCAATAAAGAAAAATGTTATGCTTTGATAGAAGCCCTTTAACTAAATTTATTAATCTAAAAGCTCTTCAGGCACAAGAAAATTAATATAAATGAGAAACAGTTATACTAACAGGGCTGCGTCCTTAACAATGAACAGCCAATTAACCATTCTATTTCTAATACTACCCATATTATTTACTAAAAATAGCATATTATCTATATTTTCTATTTTCTTCAGTTTTCATTACTGAGTATAGTTTCAGAGGCATTAACATTCTTTTCGACTTTAATGGCAATATATAGGATTCTAAGGCAGGCAACTTGGTGTCTAACTAATTTCTATTTGGAACAAAACTTTTCCCTCTGCAGCATGTGTTAGTTTTTGTTTCCTTTGCAGGACTTGGGATAACTTCTGTACAGTAGAAATTGTCTGACTTCTCATGACAGGAGGAGTCCATCCACTACCAAGTTTTCAGCAGTACAGCTTTTTCCTCTTTCAATTTAGACATTCCCCAAGATTGCAGATTTCTGCCTTACGGAAAATATGGTTTGCAACAATTAAATGCTCCCTTGCAGATGAAGCACTAGGAAGAAATCTGTCACAACAATTTAAATCAGCTCTGCTTACTTCTGCAAATAATCAAAAATTTCAGTTTTTCATTTAATTTTCCAGCATTTTGTAGGAAACCTCAACATCTTCTTAGTCTGAATTTGTAGTGAATCTGTTGTCCTCTTTAGCCATGTGTCATAGTCTCAGGTTATTTTTGTATGGCATCTGTGTAAGTGTCACTGATATTCTTCTTGCTGTGGAATTGGTTATGAAATAAACTATCACAGAGTGCAGAAGATGTGCAAAGCTGATTATCTTTATAATTTATAAATGTAATTTATAAATTCAATATTAATATTTACTCTCCTCAGAATGACATAATGGTCTCCCACAGAAATAACTGTCTAGATGAACTTCTGTTTAATCTAGATGTAATGAACATTGTGAAAAGTGTAATGTAGGATTTGGGGAAAATTTTCCATGTAAAATCAAAAAACCCCCTCAAAAAATTTTTAGAAAATCAAAAGACAACCAAATGATCTTATGATTACAATTTGATGTGGACAAAACTGTCCACAGCAGTTTGCTGTTTTTGTTAGAGTAACAGTGGCACTCCATGGTGAAAACGTAGAACACAACTTAAGTGAAAGCAAAACACCTGAAGCACTGCAAACTCCTTTTTCTTTCCTTAACTCCCACTATCAGTTACATCAGCAGAGCCAGAATCTGTTTCTACTTTCTTCTTATTCATTTTATTTTTTATAACATCTGTTATTTTTCAAAGGTCTCAAAAACTGGCTTAATTCTTTTAGCTGTTTAGGGGAATACAGGAACAAAACATGCTTGTGTGTCTTAGACCTTTTCCATTTTCAGTGCTAAAAGAGTAGCAATATATGATGCTGTCATATTACCAGCACAACTGCTCTGTATGCTATTTACCTTTTCTACCTTGTGATCCAGTTAATCCTTGCAGCCCTGGAGATCCCAAAATACCATGCTTCCCTTTTTCTCCAGGTTCTCCTGGCAATCCTGGAGGACCTGTAGCTCCTGAGAATGGAAAGGAAAAAAAGAAATCCTTAACTACAAAGTAGTTAAATGCAGATTTTTTTTTCCCTACACTATTCAGCACGCTCCATTATTCATAGGTACCTGAAAGCATGTGGGGAATATCTGAAGAACTGATGGATCTTGCTCTCAGACTGAGCAAACTCTGCTGGCATCACCCAGACATACTGAAAGAGCATTCAGTAACTTTCATACAGCCTTCTCCACAGTGGTGTCTCTTCAGCTGTGCTCTTTTGATCCCTACCTCTTTTGAGCTTTTACATCATGCTTTAAAACAAACAAACAAACAAAAAAACATTGGCTTTACCTGGAAATCCAGGTATTCCTGGGTATCCAGGCTCACCCTTGAGTCCTGGTCTTCCAGGTTGCCCTTGGATACCTGGTGAACCCTTCTCACCCGGGAATCCACAGAATCCTTAAAAAATGAAATAAAATAATAATAAAATCTTGAAGTCTCATGTTTGAAGGTGCCCAATTCTTCACCTTGTGGTATGTTAAAAACAAATCTAAATGTTTGGTAAGGTTTTTCTGGAATAGAAAAGCATTTTTTCCTATTATATAGGATCCTTGCATCTATCAGCAGTGCGTTCCACAGCTCTCTCTGACATCTGACAGAGCAGAAATGGTAAGACATGAAAAGTATTCTCTTGGAAGGTTCCAGGTTATTCACCAGTGCTGTACTAGACCATACCAGACTATACTTTTCATGTTCATGATAGCTGTGCTACATATTGTGGTGCCTCTCCAGTCCCAGGGCTTATAACTGTGGAAAATACAGCTCAGTGCATACCGAAAGCAGGGCTCTCTCTCAATTAACAAAACTTACAGAAAGTCTCTCATGTTCCATTTTTTTTTTTAATCAGACAGAAGTTACCTGGTAATCCTGGATCTCCAGGGGACCCTTTTCGACCTTGAGTACCAAGCAGAAGAGTTGGGTCACCTCTCTTTCCTGTTAAGGTACAGTGACTTTCATGTGGTACAAATATCATTTTCATCCACGAAAACAAAGCTGAACAGTTTTTTAAAATCAGATCATTTACTCATATATATATATATATGAAACTTGATGTAAATTTATCTTCTAAATTAATGAAATACATTATAATGAACAAGCTGTTAAAGAAGTAAAGTACTGAAATTTAAGTTCTGCCTTTCAGGCATGTCAGACTTGTCTCTAATGATATTTATGTTTGAATTATGTTCACTTCTGTCTTCTATTCCTGTGCCTAATAACTTCTTTGCATTTATCAAAGCATATATACTGTAACAATGTTTTTTTTTTTCAAAAGCATATTTTTATCAACATGTTACCTTTAGGTCCTTTGGGGCCTGTCAGTCCTGGGTTTCCAGGCATTCCTGGTAAGCCAACATCACCCTGATTTATTTATTTTTTTTAAAGTGAGTAAGCAAACAAACAAACAAAAAAAACATGTTTAATGTATGATACATTATAAGAAAATTTAGTTCTTTTACACTAGTAAACAGACTGGGAATTGATATAAACAGCAAAGCTGTATCTTAAGCTGAACAGAAAAGCATGCAGTATTTATTACGTGTCTAACACTGATCATTATTACTTCCAAAAAACACTACTTTAGAATTACCAACAATTTTGAATTTGTTTATGCTAATGCTTGGCTTGTCTTTAACATCTTAAATTCCTCTAAAATGGTTTGAGTAATTTGATTTAAAAGGTACCATGATGTGTACCATATATTGTGTTTTACTCCCAATTTACTACAAATATTAACCAGAAATCTGTTGTGATATAGCAATCAAAATATAAGGATTTCTTTATTTTTCCTTTTAAATAATCTGCAAAACAGATTCTCTCCTCGAAGAAATATAAGGAAGGACAAGACAAGCAAAGATATGTCCTTGTATCAAAAAGCAACTTCAAGTACAATATGAGTATCCACTGTCGAATTTCTTGGAGTTGGGAGAGATATAACTGAAGTCTAGGACATTTCACTGTCACTTCAGTTTACCTGGTCACCTGGTAGACCTTTGAAACCTGTAATTCCTTTAGAGCCCTTTGGTCCTGGGAAACCACGTGATCCTGGAAATCCCATCAGTCCAAAGTCACCATGGTCACCTCGAAGTCCTGGGGCACCACTGTTCCCTGGAAATCCTGGGGCACCTCTGAAACCAGCATTTCCTTTTTCACCTGAAGTTAATTGCAGAATAAGATTATGACCAATATGGCCATGCTTTCACACTTCGTATCATAGAATCATAGGGGTTGGAAGGGACCTCAAGATCATCAAGTCCAACCCCCCTGCCAAAGCAGGTTCCCTACACCAGGTAACTGCCTTAGTAACTGCCCAGAGAAACTAGTATGCTAGGTTCAGAATCTATAAAAACAGAAATGTAGCTGGATACTAATGCAACTATAAATCCAAACCTATGAACACCACCACTAATTTATATAAGATGTATGTTTGTGTGCACAGCTTTATTTTATGAACTTACCTCTTTCACCTCTGAATCCACTCTCACCAGGAAACCCTGGTTCCCCCTTTTGTCCTTTCTCAAGCCGAATGTTAATGCTGCCACCATCTCCTGGAAGCCCTCTTTCACCTTTGAGCCGAACACAAGTAATGTAAGTAAATCCTTTTGTGTTACAGGTCCTAAAAATTAATTTTAGCCAAGAATTCTCTACTAGCAATAGTATTCAAAGGCTAATGCAGGTCCCAGTTATTTGGGAAGGCTTACTGCTAACACAGTTTATTTTCTTTTGCTTGCTTTTTCGTTACATCAGTAGTAACACATCTCATGTTAAATCAGAATCATTCCCTGCTTGTCTGAAATAAGGAAGATGGCAAATGTACTGTCTGTGACCAAGTATACTTTGGAGATTGCTATTATTTCTCCTGTATTAATCAGATAATATGACAGAAAATTTGGAAAAACTTAAGTTTCAGATGAATAGGACAAAATTCAAAGTTTGTTTATATGTGATCTTTATGTATCATTTGATTTACCGTTGTAAATGAATCATTATGACGTTAATTTTTCTCCAGTCAATTTTCATGCATTTGTAAGGTAGAAAAGTTGATTTAGTGCCTCTGAGAACAAGTTAAAATGCACTTATAAAAACAGAAAATATAAATTTGTGCCACAGTCATAACAAAACTAATCATAGTAGTAACAAAATTACAGAGTGAAGCAGATTTTTACAAACCTTTCATTCCCATATCCCCACATTCTCCACTAGGCCCAGGTGGACCCATATCTCCTTCTTCACCTTTTACACCAGAGATTCCCATTGGGCCTTGTGTTCCTGGGAGTCCAGGGAATCCTTGAGGTCCTTGAATCCCTTTGCTTCCTGGTAATATTAAATGCTTTATTTATGTACTCAGCCTGCTATACTGTTGCAGTCACATTCTAAGGAAGAGTATAAAGCAAAAGGTAGGAGGTTCACAAGGACTCTTGAGGAAATTGGCAAAGCAGGAGAACCAGTAATTGGAGCACAGCTTTGTGCCAAGATCAAACTTGTAGGGAAATCTAGATTGCCCTGAAACAAATGTACTCACCTCCCCAGCCACCACCTCCTCACTTAGTACACTTAGAATGCTTACTACTAGAGAAGCTAATCCTCAAGATAACTATCCTGCAAGTTGGACTTCTTATGTTTTTTCCTTTTTCCTTTTTCTTTTAATATTCTTTGACATCTAGTCTTATTTTAAATCTAATCTTACTTTGTGACCTGCACTCATTTAACTGGGTTACTCTTGCCTTAGTGCACTCTGAATTCTCGAATGGGTATTTTTCTGTGAATGGTAAACAACATTTTGATCTAAAATGAATGTAAATTTAATTGCTATTTTCATACTGAAAATAACAGTAAGGGTTTAGTGACACAATTTCTCACATTTTTGGAAGGGCTAGACATAATGTGAAACTATTTATTCACTCACTTATCATAATGTGTTCTAGATACAGTCCCAGACTGCATCAGTAAAGGAGATAGTCTGTATGCAATAAAAAGTATACTGTTCTCATTATGACATATTATAGAAACAAACTATCAAAAATAGCAAATTATGCATCAAAATATGTCATGTTATTAAACAATCAAGGTGCCAGGATGCATTCAAGTCTATCTTTCCAATCCTTTGTTTTTATTTTAATAGAAAGAACAAAGGATGCTATTGTTACTGCCTTTACCTTGCTGCAGGGTCTCATTCTAGAAGCTGGAAAGGGAAGAGGATGCAAAGTGTCTCATATCTTTGAAAGCAGTTGAAATAGCTTCCTGAACAAGAAACATTATAGATGAGGTGATCTGCAGGATGTTTAACATACCTGTTTGCCCTGGGAAGCCAGGTGGTCCTTTATTGCCTGGAAGTCCTGGAAGTCCTCGGGACCCTGGAGGACCTGGGGGGCCATGTGAGCCAGGAGAGCCCTTCAGACCTTTGATTCCAGGTGGCCCAGCTAGGCCCCTGTCTCCCTTCTGACCTTTAAAGCCTGGTAAGCCTGTGAAGAAAATACTTACTCTATGAGTATAAACACAGGGAAACAATTCAGCAATTGTATTTTAAAAGTATAACATTAGTGTATAAATTTAAAATCATCAAACGTGGCAAAATGACTTGGAAACATTGCCACCATGCTGGAGTCCTGCCAGTGTCTAAATTTTCACCTGGAATATTTTGTTTTCTTACACTTCTTCAGTGAGAGATACATAGCTAGAAGCTCCCTGTGAAAAATCTCAACTATTTGTGTTTTGAGAATCCCAAAATTCCTAACTACTTTTGACACATGCCTACCAGCTCACCTTAACTAATGCTTCATCTTAAGAATAAGGAAGATAAAAATATTTCAGCAATGCCAGGAGCTCAGCTAAGCTACTCAGGACAATAGAATAAAAGACAATTAACTTTTCTGTTTATTATTTGACAGTGAGCACATTAATATTTGGCCACTTAAGCTATTTATTAAAGTAAAAAATTATAAGTATTTATGGGAAAGAAAGAAAGGTTGAGAAAAATCTGAGATGAACACCATACACAACTTGAATTATAGGAAATGTACTAAATAATGTACACCCCCACTAATGAGCAGATCCCATAGAAGTATTTGTCATGCTAGCCACAAAAATCATGTGGTTAAATCCACTAGAAAAGATGTGTAAAGCTTACAGATGTGAAGCAACCTGATGGATGTCACATACCTTGAGGACCTGGTAGGCCTATGACACCTCTGAGTCCAGGTGGCCCTGGTAATCTCGTGTCACATGGTGGACCAGGGATGCCTGGACAGCCTGGTGCTCCTGTATCACCTTCTGGGCCTCTAAAACCTTTAGCACCTGGAAATCCTGGGGTCCCAGGATGCCCTAAAAACAAACAAAAAAAAACCCTGTGAAATCTTTCAATTTCATTTCTTGTTATCCATGAGAATTCCTAACTTTACTTTTGAAATTATATGTTGTTATTGGAATATCTTATCCTACAGCTTTTGCATGGTTTGAGAAAACTGAAGTTTAACTGCAATTCAAAATTGGCTGTTGTGGACAGCTTTTTTCTATAAGAACAAATACTAATTCAGCTCTCATTGACAGGTGAGCAGGGTCTTTATGCCACAAAAGCTATCTGTTTCCTGATATGTAGGAGTAGAATGAAAGGAGCTCACTGGCATGAAACAGCAACATGGTTTTAGTGGTGCTCCTTGCACAGAAAAGTTGTGTTTATCTATTGAGGGCCAGGCAAAAAAAAGGGATGTATAAAAGCAAACAGGAACATCTGCTATAACATAGGAAGGCAGTGGCACTGTGGAGACACCTGTAGCAACCAGCAAAACTGGATATTGGGGATTACATTGGGCAAAGGAGTTCACCATTCTCTCTTTCTTCTTGAGGGTTCTCCCATCTTTAGCCAATCTTTTCAGATTTGAGAAAGCAATCTGAGGTAGGGATTATCTTTGTGTCTGTGGAGCACAGCAGGAAACTCTAAGCACAGATTGCCCATAGCCAGCAAGCAATAGTAGAAACAACTGGAAGCTGCACTGTTAGTGCATGAACAGGGGAAAGGCATTTTCCTTCCCCTGCAGTTCAGATTTCCCCAGTGGCTGATCAACCTTATCTGTGTAAAAGTAAAAACATGGTGTACCCTTCATGGTCACCATTATGGATGCAGGTAAAAATAAGATATCAGCAATGACCTTACAAAGACTTTCATCTTTGAATACATGGAAATGCTTCACAAAAACTGTTTCATACCTTGAAGCCCAGGAATGCCTGGATCACCCCTTGCTCCTTGTGCACCAGGTGGTCCTGGCAGCCCCCTGTTGCCTGGGATTCCTGGAGGGCCATATGTAGTATCACCATGAACACCTTTCTGGCCATCTCTGCCGGGTGGACCTGGAGCGCCATTTTTACCATCAATGGTAGATCCTCTTTCACCTTCTTCACCAGGATCACCAGCTGTGCCTCGGAAGCCTGTTGGTATGATTTTTAAATTCAGATGGGGCATAAATCATGCTTTTTTTCTTCCGACACTCTTGGATATTATAAATCATATTTAACTAGAATTACATTATCACTTTGCAAGGAAAGGTAGTATTATATTGTAAATTTCAGATTTCTCATTTACAGCTAATATACATGAGGGATGATGGAGGTAACTATTCCTGTAGGAAGGGACAATGCTTTTCTCTAGGGCAGCATCTATCTTGTGTACTGTCATTCTTGTAAGATCAGTTCCTTTGCTTGTAAGGGCACTAGTTAGTCTCAGTTTTCTGTGAAAATTTATATACACCAAAATCATTTCCTCCCTGTACTCTGAACTTCAGGTTGCTGCAGTATTTGCTGGAGGAAAGGGTAGACATTGGTAAATATTCCTCTTCTATTAGCTTTAGTTGAAATATACTTCTGTTTTACATAGTAGCTACTTTACCCTGAATGTATGCATTAGAGCTTGACCATCAGGTATCCTGAACTGAGAAAAGTAAATTCACCTTCTGGTCCAGGGATTCCTGCTCCTGGCCTGCCTCGCTGGCCTTTTGGCCCATCAAAGCCACTTGGTCCTGGAAGACCAGGGAGTCCTTTTAAACCCTTTGGCCCTGGAAACAGAAAGAAAAGATGTAAAAATCCAACAACGCTCTAAAATTTGTAATCTGAGGGAACAGTACTTTGTCTTTATCTCATGCTAACGTAGGTACTTCAAAAACAAGAAGACTAGTAAGCCTTTCAAACAAGAGCTGCTAACCAAGTCACAACCAAATCTATGGCTGCTGTTTTTCTAAATGGATTTGTACTCTTATTACAGTAACAGCAGACTTCAAAGCACCAGCGTAAATTGTGTAGGAAAAAAAATAGGACATTTTAATACTACAGAACATCAACCCTTGTGAATTAGGTTGTCAGCTCAAATTCTTCTGTGCTATACACTCCTTCTGGAATGGTGCAATTGAACTCAATACACTAATCCTTGTTCTTTCATATCAGTTCATATATGCAATTAGTTACCATTCATAATACTCATGTCAGGGAGCTGTGTAATACCATGTTGAAGTGACAGTTTGAAAATCCAGTATCCCTATTTGTTCTGATCATGATTTTCTGTGGTGTTTCAAATGCTTTAGAGTTGATCAAAAGCAACATTTGGCCACTTCCTGGATGAATTATTTGAATTTAAATTAAGTTGAACAAGGAAAATAGGCCTGGATGCCTACCTGTGCAACCTAGTCTAGGGAGCCTGCTTTGGTAGGGCAGTTGGACTAGATCTCTAGAGGTCCCTTCCAACCCCTACAATTCTGTGAAGCATTTAGTATCAGATTTTAGGGCTCAAGTGCAACATGTTATGAACAATGTCATCTTAGAAATTATAGACTTGAAGCACATTTTTGCCTGGCATACTTTTTTTTACCTGTTATCCAGATGTGGATGTTCCAGGACCTATCTGAGTCTAGCCTGTTTATTCAGCAGCCTCTCTCATGTCTTTTAACTGAAGCAGGACAGACTTTCAAGCTACTTCATTTAATCATTCCTATGAAAACAGTCTGGATACCTTTTGATCATGCAAATTTGAGCTTTCTAGCCCTTAGTTGTAATAGGTAATTATATTCCTGTAGATTTGCAGTTTTACATTTTGAGATGTGTATCTGCTGAAAAACTAGAAAGCTTAGTGTATCTTTGAAGGAAAGCTTCTTTGTTTTTTAATTACAGACTCAAATTTTAATTAAAAACTCCATTTCAACTAAAAATAAAATTCCCCTATCTGTACACATACCTTGAACACCTTTAAAACCTGGGGGACCTGGGTTTCCAGGGTATGGTGATGTAATACAGACAGTGTCACCTGAAGCAAGAGGGAGAAAGAAAATGGCATATTTAACTTCAGAATAAATGTAGTCTGGACGTTTACCAAAACATTTCTTTGCAGCTAACCAACCAAGTGAGCAAAGGTGAAGAGAGAGGCTTGTTTTACATACATAGTTACTGCCATATTATTTAAGGTTTGATGAAGAATCATACTGCATTTCTCTTGCCATTTATTTTGTATAGAATATTGTTAATGATTCTAATCATTTTGATACAGTTGTATTCCATACGTGGACTTTTGTTTTTCACTTTTGTGTTGGCAGAAAATTCTCTTTACAGTAGCCTCTGTTGTAAGAAAGAAATTATATTTTCATCTCAATTCTGTGTACATTTTTTAATTATGCATATTGATATATACATAAATAGTTAATTTTTTTTTCTTCGGTAGGGAATAAACAAACAGAACAACCATCTCTTAAATATGAGTTGTCTTTTCCTGTTCCTTTAGCAAAAAGCATGGCTCCATAAATCCTTATAGATAGGAGTATTCTTCACTCCAGAAAATAATTCCTCTGGTAGTGTGGAAGCAGCATACTGCAGGCTCAAGGTCCACTGAGATTTATATTCTTACCAGTACTTGCTGCTAAGGGCTGATGGTATGTGACCACTCAGCTTGCCAAAACTGTCTTAGCTGTAAATGACTAACACTATATATAATGAATTTGAAACTGTAATGGATGGTACCAAACATGTATTTCATTACTTAGTTCTTAATATAAGTATTTAAGATTACCTTTCTGACCTTTTGGACCAGGCATTCCAATGTTACCATCATCACCAAAGTCTCCAGGGGTACCTCTGACTCCTGGAGGGCCAGGAAACCCCAAACCAGGCAATCCCATTGGTCCTTTTACTCCAGGGAGTCCTGGAACTCCAGGAAATCCTTTATCACCTGGCATTGGTACTCCAGGATCACCCTAAAAGAAAAAAGTTCTTGACAAGAAATAGCATGGCCTAACTCCTTTCCTCACTTTGATTATCAAAAGCCACAACAGAAACTTATCTGCAGAAAACACTGTTCTAGAGTCAAGAAAGTACATAGGTGACATTATCAGTTTTAAATAATGAAAAACAACATGAGCAGAAGGTAGACTTTATTTCTTCCTAATACTCTGATATTGATCCAGTTACATGCGTTAGATATATCTAAAGTAACAAACAGTAGTACTTCCAAAGAAACCATTTTTCAGTTATACTATGATTTTTGATCTAGGCTAACAGAAAATGACAAAAGTGATTAATCTGCTATGAATTTGGAATAAAATTACACTTTTCAGTAAGAGACAGCTGCTTCTTAAGACAAAACGTTAACCCATGTAGAAAAAAATCCTGAGAAAGTCCAACATACCTCAGCTCCTTTTTCCCCAGGCAATCCTGAATCCCCATCTCTGCCATCGTTACCTTTTTGGCCTGGAAATCCTGGAACCCCAGTAGGACCTCTTTCACCTTTCATTCCTTAAAATAATTTTTAAAAGAAAGTATAGTATTTATAGTATGTTTTCCTTCTCATTATCTGCTTAGGTAAATACTGGGTAATCATTCATTCTATCCTGCTCTCTATGATATTTTTCACTTCATGAATTCATATTTCCTGAACACGGTAATCTGGACTTAGGAAGACAGTACATAGTTGGACACTCCATGAAACCAATTTGTTTCTTTAAAAGATGTGTTTAGAAGCATCACTAGAATATGCTTCTGTGCATATTTTATATATATTGAAAACACTGAGCTACTGAAATCAGTCAGAGTTTTATCCTTGATTTCAGTGAATTCAGGATATAGTAATGCCATACACTGCAGAGTATTTGCACCAGTATTTCCAGAGTCTTTATTGTTTTCTTACTTTTCCCTCTAGATTTCTCTTGCACTGACATTTATGAAAATGCAATTTTTGAATAAATGGCAATAAAACTATTCTAACCCAAGGATTCATTTTGCTGGATCAAGAAATTCTTTGTAAATAAACAGCAAATGTTTTGCCCTGCTCCAATGCCTGTAAATAAAGAGGGACCATCCTTAGCTAAACTAATCTTTTTAAACAATAAGATGGATGTCTTTTTTCTGAACAGTTCATATAGTATTTGTAACTAACCTTTATCATCGTGTTTTTTTCTGTCTTTTCTGGTTTTGCAGATCATACCATAACTTGGGAGAGTTTTTGATCTATTTAATTACAATAATTTTGGTTGTGCAACTTGGTAGCCTATTGTTTGTTTTCATGTTTTTCCCAAGAAGAATTTTTGGTTGTTTAAGTGGAAATAAAACAGCTGGAATACTGACGTAAGATTCTGCAGGAGCTGGCTTCTATATAATAATATTTCTTCATGCTTTCACAATAATTGTATTCTGCTTAGTTTGTGCTCTCTGTAAGACCTTGATTAGCAATCATAAGACATGAAAAGACATGAGCATTAATAACAAGCTTTTAAATTAATAACAACCTGTTTTATGGCTCAACTATAAAGTAAAAAGTGTCAAAATTTGTGTTGACCTTGTGTTGAGTAAGAAGAAAATGGAAGAGTTTTTATCAAGAAAGCAGTCTGGATATACATGACCTCTAGGCCTCCGTAACTTGCCAAATTTATGACTTTAAGATTAGATGAAATTGTTTATCTTACTCTACTGCCTAAGTATTGTATAGGAAACAAGTAGGCTAATGATAAAATATGTATTTACCTTTTACTGAAACTCTTCCTTGGTCACCCTTCTCTCCTTTTTCACCATGTTGTCCTCCAGAACCAGGTGTCCCCTTACGAATGACATTCCACATCCCAAAAAAGAAAGGAAAAAAAAAAAAAAAAAGGGAAGTTGTAAGTTAGTCTCCAGAAAAGAACTAATAAGGGAACTGGTTGGACTAGATGATCTTGTAGGTCCTTTCCAACCTAATGCATCTATGAATCTATGAAACTGAGGAAACTGAAGGAAAATCAGGTATGTCTCTTGCTCTTGCACTGTTTCCCCCTCCCAAAAAAGGACAATTAATGTAACAGACAAGCAAACAGTTGTATCTTTTTTGATATCAATAAAGTGGTATGTGAATAGTGCTTGGCCCTTTTTCTTCAGCCTGACTGCCAAATGTATGGAGATGCACCTATGAATGTAAGTACTGATGGCCCATGGCTTCATTCAGCTGTGAACATAAACTTGAGAATATCAAAATGCAAACAATTCACTAACTCTTGTTGTTGCAGACTTTGTCCCATGATCCACTGCATCTACAGAGGAAGGGAATCTCTCTGGAGTTTTGTGACTGCTGGATGAAGCTATCCCTCCAGAACTGGACATTGCAGTAAGTGATGCTTTTTTTGCTAAGTGAAAGCCCAGAAAACTGTCAGCATAACATTTTATCTGCATCTAGTTTAGTACCTGGTATCTCTGTAATAGTCTATGACTTGACAGGCTTTTCTGTATTTTTGTGCTCTCAGTTCTCCAATCTGGTTTGCATATCACCTTGGTGTGTGAATCTGACCTTGAAACAGTATATGTGAATGTAAAACTTGGTAACATGAAAAACTGATGTTATATCCTGATGTTAAATAATTCTAGTACACAAAACCTTTACCAATAAAACATTCATCCCATTTCCTTTCATGAGGAACTTGAAATGAAATTGTTACACTGTAAGGAAGCTATTCAAACAAATTAGAAGTCTTTATTTTGAGGATTATCATAGTTTTCCTTTCTAAGGACTGGGCAAAACGAAGGGCAAAATGTTGATGCCACTTTAGCTTAACTGCTAATATGCATGTCATAAGGACACAAGGCTTTGCCTATAGTGGCTGACTCATGTGAGGAACAAACTTCAGCTGAGTAGTGACTAAAAATTGGAGATTAAAAAGTAATACAGAACAATAAAGGGATAAACACAACAGAGAAATAGAACTGCCTTTCAGACTCCATAGGAGTGAAAGACTATATTCTGTTCAGGCCAATCCATCAAATAAATAAAGCACAAGAAGTAAGTTAAGCATTTCAATTGATTTATAATAAAAGAAAAAGAATAAAGAAAGTAACTTGAATAAAAACAAGGGTTCTTTCACACATACACACAGATGTTGACATAAAATACATCTTAGCCTGATGACATCATGCAGTTTCGTCTTGATAAAATTTTGCTGTAAACACTTTCATTTAAACTAACTTAAATTATGTTCAGTCAACTGGTACATCCATATTTCTTTCAAAAAAACAATGTGTGTTTACAACTAAAAGTAAAAACAACTCAAAAACAGAATACAAGAACACACACCATCTTTACTAAGCCTCCTGACAACACCGTCAACACAGAATTGGGTTCTGTCCCTCAGTGTAAAACTCTTCCCACTGCTGCAAGGGAAATCAGATAAAAGCTAATAAAATGCATCCTCCTACAAGACTGAAAAAAACATGAGTAAATAAAACTTTAACATTGCTTTCCAGGTCAGTTCCTCCACCACTCCTCTAAATTGCCTCCTGTGTGAGTGTTTAGTTAATGTTATTTACTTACTGAAGCTCATGAGAACTACTCACAGGGAGCCCTGGTGATCCCACTGCACCAGATAAGCCTGGATCACCCTTTTCTCCAAGTCTTCCAGGGTTACCCATTTGTCCTTTCTTTCCTTGAGTACCTGGAGGTCCTTGTATACCACGGTGTCCAGGAGGACCAGCGCTACATGAGCAGAGGCCCTGATTTCCTACAAATGTATCAAAACTACATTGAAACAGTTGCATAACACGTTTTAAAAATACTGTCCTTTTTCTTTATAAGCACGTATGTGTAGTGCACAGACTATTTTATCCCATTATGGCCTTCAGAAGAGTGAAACTTATCAGTATGCTTTTTACAGTGCTGAATAATTGCTGTAGCATTGTGACTCTACTTAAAAGTTGCATTACCAACAGCCAGTTAACTATATGTTGTGATGGTTCTGATCATCCAAGTTGCCATAAACTTCTGTCTGCCAATTTAGGACTGAAGTGCTAATTTGGCAAAGGCCTCATATTCAGATTGTTGCTATCCAGGTATACCTACCTTTTTCTCCTTTTTCACCTTTTCTCCCTGGAAGGCCTATCTGACCTTTTGCTCCAGGTTCTCCCGGAATCCCTCTCTCAGTACAAATTACACCTTTGAAAAAAACAAAGCTCAGGTCATGTGTTCTCTCCCTTACATCATTATCCTTGCATGAAAATGTAGAGATCGTACAAAATACTTTGAGTTATTCCTTACAGATCATAATACACAAGTAAGTCTGGCTACAGTTGATGTTGTCACAAGTGTGTCACACTGCTACTATTTTTTTTCTTTTTCAGCTGTAAAATTTTATAGCTTGTTTATTAAAGAATGGTGATTCGGGTTTCTTCCCCAGTTTACTGTGTTTTGTTTAGGAACTTTACTTGTATGTTATTTTGTGGATTTAAGTCACTCAGCTATAGGAAGCTAAAAATGTTGACATCTTCCTGACTGGTAATTAATGGGAAACATACTTCCTACATCACTTGCAAAATTTGATTTGATACATCTGTCAAAAAGCAGCTCTCAGATTTTTGTAGGACAAACAAAAGCAATAAATATATGATATTCTCACAACATAAATTGCTGTTGAACATACTAGGTAGTCCAGGTAAGCCTTGTCTTCCTGGCTGTCCTGGTAGTCCAGGTGGTCCAGGAAATCCAGGTCTTCCTGGAATTGCTTCACCTGTTCCAGGCAAACCAGGATCACCTGGAAAACCTTGAGGTCCTGGTGCTCCACTTATTCCTGGCAGGCCAGGCAGACCTATAAGGAAATGATACAAACAATTCAGAACTGTCATGCAGAAGAAACTCTCTACAATTAGTAAGACTTAGAATTTAAATATTTAGGTTTTCCTTTCTTTCCCTGGGAAAAACAAATGGCATATAGAGCAAAATCATCTATATCGCTCTCCTTTACAACCTTCTGAAGTTGGAGACAGGATTTTTGAGCACAACACTACAGATACAAGTATACCATGGATATACAGTACATGGCAGCATTTTCTGCTTTGCCTTCTGTTCGTTTTCTAGTAATTCCCACTGTTCTGTTTGGAACATTTTAGTTCTTTTTTGGGTATGAAGTAAGTATTGAGATAGTATTTTTTTCCCACTGTCTGTAGAACCCAAATCCTTATTGTTGGTGACTTGCATGAAACAAGAACAAAGAGTTTCCTTTTAGTTCTCTCCTACTGGTAAAGAGTTCTTATTTTATTCCCAGAATCTCTTACTTGTTCCATCATCTCCTGGTCTTCCTAGAAGGCCTGCAGGGCCAGAAGGTCCAGCTGACCCCATGTCACCTGCAGGACCTGGATATCCAGGATCTCCTTGTGGACCTACACAGAATTATAAAAGTATGTGAAATTAACATCTTATGCAATTGACAGCTTTTTATCTAAATAAAGCTGCAACTGAAATTGTAATTCCAGAATAACAAAGAAGTAAGATACAGCGATCTCTCCTTTATCTGTATGAAACAGTTTTAAAAGTGTGACAAATTTTAAAGTGGGAGGATTTGGTTACTTTTCTATGGATTCCTGCCCATTTCACAGACACACAGTGTTAAAACTTTGTCACTCAGTAGTAGTATCTTTGCTACATATTTCAGAACAGAGAGAAGTGTTTGCCCCAAATAAAGACACGAAGCATTTAAAGTAAACATGCATCTGAAGTGCATCTGACAGTGCTTGTAAGCAGGTCATTTCAGGACTATCCTACTGGAAATTATTCAAATTTTAAGAAGTTTATTTTCAAAATTGATAAATATTTACGTTTTTGTAATTAATTAGTGATAAAGAAAACTTAAATCAGATATAAAGGGCTTAATGAAATTGGAGAAGCAAAATGTTGGATTCTGTTTTCAAACAATTCTGATAAATGACATTTTCTCTGAAGAATATAAGAATACTTCAGTATCAATGCACACGTCATTCATGCAATTTATGCTAAGTGTTACTTGACATACTAGAATTAAGCATGGGCTTAAATCTTTTGCTGCATGAGCTGTAAATCCATAGAAGCCAATGGAAATCAATTTCAGTTGATTTTCTTTGAAGATCCGATCTGGTGGGGAGGTTCTGCTGAACCAGGATTGGTTGTGATTTATTTTGGTGTTCATAGTCAGTATTTACTGCACTAGAAATACAATTTATGGCAAGTTCTTTGTTAAAATGACCCTACCGAACAGGTTCCATTTGAGATGCCAAAACAAATCCCTTCCAGGCAGCATGCTTGGCTGCTCCCCACTGTCTCCTGCTGTGTAGGAAGTAAGAACTTCCACACATTATTGCCAATTAGATAATAAAGATGCGAATAAGAGAGAGAATTTAAAATCACAGCCTGAGGTTTTGGTAGGAAGGCAATGAGATTGAGTGGTATTCTATTGAACTAGATCTGGGTGAGTAGGGAAAAGATGCTAGGAAGCTAAAGGAGGAAGGAGAAGATTATACATATATTCCTTCCTGCAAGCCAGGCAAACAATGCTTGGAAATGTCTATTTTAAAACATTAACATTATATACTGTATTAATAAGTGATAATACACTGCTAAGGTAGAAATAAAGTATGTTGATCAATTTTTTGTAGCCAATCATAGTTTGTCTGTGCTTTTTTATGCTAATTATGTAAACTTGATGCTTCTGGGAATCACAGGACCCAGTACAGATTTTACATAATCTACAGGTTATGTAACATGCACAGCAGATTCAGTACATTCCAAAAACTTCTGTTCTTGTGGATGTGTTGTACAACCACAGAACACATGCTCTCCCTTGTCCAGAAAATCTAGAAGTTTCAACAGATCATCTTGCACTGCCATATATAAACAATTCAGCTTGAGAAACTTTGTATAAAAAGTGATTTCTCTACATCTGTCTATATTAGATATATATAAGAAAAAATAAAAATAAAAAACAAAAGCATATTCAGGATATAGAGGGGGAAATTATGCCTTATGTAACTTTGAAATATTACATTTTTTATGTTTCATTATTGGATAAAACAGTGACACAGAATGAGAATAGCCTGGAACTTGAATTCACACAGCTTTTAGTGACCTCAGTGGACTTCAGTGATGAAATCCTGATGGAATTAGCTTTCCGCAAACTCAGGAACCAGGATTTCACCCCTGCTGTGCACTAAGAGGCTTAACTGAGTCTAAAATATGTGTGCTGTGGCAATTCTGAACTCAGGATTTCAGAACTACAGTGTGAAGCCTGATTGTTTTGTTTGTCTCCGTTACCCAGCATGGAACCCATTTTTATTTTTCAGAGCTCTTTCCTAAATATGCCAAGGCCCAATAACTAGGGAAGAGTCTAGCAGACCTACCTGTGGCTGTGCATAAGGATCTTTCCAGCAATGTTTAATTTGAAACAAGTATTTTTAATGTTGTTCCGTTAAGATCAGTGAGACATAAACAAACCTAGAAGATAATGTTTAGGATTTGTCCCTAGAGATTACTTTCTAACACCTTAGCAAAATAGGTCTTTATAAACTTTATATGGCAGAAATAGTAGTTAAAACTAGCTGTAACCTTTCACAGGAAGCAGTGAAGTTCCAACAGCTCCAGGAGGACCTGGGGGCCCTTCATCTCCAGGATCTCCCTGTAAGAATCCAACAGTAAATTTTACTGGTAGGCATAAACATGCAATGCCCTAGCATGCAACTAAAAATTTCAAAAATGTCTAAGTCTGAAACAATGCAACATTTTCATATCGCCTGGGCAACAAGATATAACATAATCTTTCAGAATGGATTTTCAGAACTTGTAACTGCTGCATCTGATGTCTCTCTTACATTGTAAAGTTGAGTCAATTACAGTATAATCAGTACCATGTTTAATCAAGATGTTTTGATTTAACAACCGAAATGTAACTATTAAAATTTCAAATTTTGTATTTGAATTTGGAAATTACTTTTATAATGACAGATAAACGCTAAGAAAAGAGGTTTACAAATATTATCAATGATAAAAGACTGACAAAGTTTTGATAAGTTTAAAACATCTATATCAGGGAAACATAAAAGTGTCTGCTAAGAGCAAGGAAAATCACTTCTGCTTGGAGGATTTCTAAATTAGCCTGGATTCTGATATTTAGAATTGCAACTGAAGAGGACTTTAGGGAAGTCTTTTATGTGGCAAATTGTATTATACTTTTTGCTTCGGTGTAGATTAGGAATCCGCCCTAATGTCTGCAGCAAATGGGAACTGAGAAAATAAGAATGTGAATCTGATAACTGCATAGTTATGTAGCATTCCTAAGGCTGGAGTTCAGGGCATTTTAGGTCACAGACAAGGAGAACTGAGACTGCAAGACTAGATCCCCATCCTTGTACAAGTAAAACCAAGCAGTCTGTGCCTCTCTGTGTACTTTCCTTTAAAAAAAAGAAAGAAAGAAAGAAAGAAATGTTTAAACAAAGCCAGTGTGGAGGAGTCCTATTTTTCATTCTGACAACCATACAGGAAAAGCAATTTATATGAACAGGTCAAGCACATGTGAAGAGACTTTATAAGTCATACAAATAAGTCAACTGACTTGACTTAAAGTTTGCAATCTCATTTGGTGCTGATTATCATACTAGTTCATGGACCAAATTTTATGGGATCATACAGCCATCTAAATAGCAGGTTCCTTTGCCTAGACTACTACTCTTGGGATCTCAACCACAAATAACTTGCACAGTACTACAATTCAAGGATTAGATGGATATACTGGTACAGGTAAGGGTATTTATAAACCTTGAATTGCTGCTAAAACTAGAGCTGTATAAAAATCAATCCATGGACTTCTCACTCTCATGTGTACCAAGCAGGAACATTTACTCATTGCTGTTTTCTATCTCTGTTCTGAGTATCCTGACAACAGCAAATCTTAAGAGTAATTATGTTTGTAGAAAAGACAATGATCTAATAAGTGGGTAGATTTGGGAATAATCATTAGCATTTAT
The DNA here is from genome assembly GCA_013399175.1 of Odontophorus gujanensis. NCBI lineage: Eukaryota > Metazoa > Chordata > Aves > Galliformes > Odontophoridae > Odontophorus > Odontophorus gujanensis. Next base: position 795,003 of record VXAB01010292.1, on the reverse strand, counting down.
ATAGTGAAGTGTATATGTGTTTGGTGTTTGTTTTTTACCTTGATGCCTGGATAGCCAGGCTGCCCAGGAAAACCAGTAACACCCATTTCTCCCTGGAAAGGATCACATACACCATCTGTTTAGACATTAATATATTTATCTGAACAAAGTCAATGAGGCAGCTATGCAATACTGACAACTTATAATAGCTCCCACAGTTTGTACATTTTTCAGAGAAATTCACTGTTTTTGTACAAGAGATTATGTTTCATAGAATCTCCTCTGTATTTTTTTTTTAAATTTAAAAATCTATACGGGTTATTTATATAGTGGTCAGTGGGTTCAACATAACTGAGGCACTGAACTAGCTGAAACTCACCGGAGACTCTGAGTGTTTAATACAGTTGACATTGGCTTGCTGCCTGCTGAACAACCCTCTTTTATTCACTATTACTACATGAAAAACAGCTGCTTATCAGTTCCTCCTGTCCTTTCATGATCTGCTAATACATTTATTCATCCGGTATTTGAACCCTTTAGATCAACAGTGGTAAAAAACAGACAAAAGCCATTTTGCACATGAAAGTCACCTGGAAAATAAATCTAGATGTAAATAACTGCACATTAAAGTGGTTTCAGAACATCATGAGCATTACCTTAACTAGATTTGGAAGTAAGCTGGAGAGAGGGAAAAGACACAGATCTGTATATGTACTGTATACATAACATATATATATAACAAATATATATAATCCAATAAGATGTTAGAAGTTCATAACTGCTGCTGGAATTTTTTGAGCCTTAAGGCTGAACAAAACATCCATTTAACACAAAATGACAAAACATGATTATGGCAAACAAAGTTACCATGCTGTGTAACTTTCCTATCATGCAATCTGCACGCCCATTGGCTTCCTTTCCTGCTTTTGACTGTGGCTCCAAATTCAGTCAAATTTTAGAGTGTAACAGAAATTCAGTAAAACAGTTCATAAACTTCTGTGGCAATAGAGGAAAAAGGAAGTAAAGCAATGTGAGCTGTTAAGTATGATGAAATTGCAAATCTGCACAAATCAACAGAAAATCAGACCTCACTGATGTCCCTGTAAAGTGAGCTGCTGTGATTTGTTGTCTTACCTTTATTCCAGGAAAGCCTGCAGGTCCGTGAGAACCAGGACTACCCTGATAAAAACAATGTGAGTTAAAATTCAAAATTAAACCTGTACAGTATTGCTAAGCAGTTAATATTCCTTCGATATTTACTACTTGGGATAATATCCACCGATAGCTAGCACTTGAAAAGTTTTTGCAAACATTTTATGAGAGGTGGGCATGAATTTGAACTGTTGCTCAAAGTAAACCAGACAGGTATTCATTTATTTTTATCATATTGCAGCAAGTATAGTAATGGATATTTTGCTCCATGCATATACTGTTACGCACATCACGAACAAGCTGCTGTAAAAAAACTGCTATTGGCAGGTATGGAATAGATTAAAATTGGTACATTAGCACTGTGCTACTTATAGAATTTATGCAGCATTAAATATTTAAAAGTTAACCATACAGATTTGCTTTCTTTCCAAGGAAGGAATGAGTTTGTGTGTAAGTGGGGGACATGATGACTCCCAGAGCAGGACTGCTAAATATTCTATGCAGAAAGTATGACAAATTAGTTTTTAAAAAAAACCTTGAAATCTTGTTTGGAAATGCATATTTAAACCACCAGATACTTTCTGAATGTAATTGTATGGAACTTGTGAAATAATTTATTCTCAAACTTCCTTACCCGCAATCCAGGGAATCCAGGAATGCCTTTTTCACCCTTTTCTCCTTTCCCAGGTATTCCCTGAAGTATTCAAAACATTCTGTTTATTTAAACTGGTAAAGTGTGCCATAAATTTCATTCTATGTGAATGTTGATTAAGTTTGTACATAACGGATCTTGTTTTGCTTGCTAGGGTCAAACACTGGGGCTTACTTCATCAAGCACTACTAGTAGTGCCTACGTATCTTCAATTATTCAAGAAAGTTGTTACAATCTCTTCACCAAGCTTAACATGCTTTCAAAAGTTTGTCTTTTTAAAGTTCTGGGCACCTTTAAGGCCCCAAGAGGCAATTCCTTAGTTCCTGCTTACAAGTAATAAGTGTACAATTATCTACAGATACAGCTAGTACTAGAACTACCGTATAAACTCCACCTTTTTCCAAGTAAGTCTTACATAAAAAGATTTTGTCTCCTTTTCCAGTGCTAAGTATCAGTAGTCCTATCATGATGGAAAATGACTTCCTGAAAAGGTGCTAGACTTTGAATATAGAAATGTGATGTTTAGGCTTCTCCTCTCCAGCCTACAAAACTAAACAAATGTTTAATATAAAGTAGTTCCTTTTCTTTGTCCCCCATTATCTTCTGTTATTTTTTTTCTTCCCTGAGATCTGGTACTTTTATGTCTGTGAATTTCTCCTCTTCAAATTTGTTGCTAATAAAGACACAATCTATTCTGTGGCTGCTTCTGCTTAGCACTGAGGAACTTCTGACTGGCATACTGATGTTTGTATGCATTATACTGACAGCGACCCTCTCCCAAATAGGTGGCTCTGCCATCTCTACTTCTGTGGATATCCTAACATAATTAGGGAAACATACATACGCTCCATTAAGAACACATACAGATGTTCTGTATTTCTCTCCTTGAGAAAGAAATAATCTGTACTTCTGTTCTGTTCCCAGTTTGAGTCATTTGTGTCAACACTCCAACTGGAAACAACACTGACCTTTCACAACCAGGCAACATTCAATACATAGGTAGAAAACAGAAAGGTTTTCAAAAGGGTTTTGAAATATTTTTGCTTTTCTATTGATGTAAGTGGTAATTAAGTTCCAGTGCACAACTGCTGTTATTTCTTCCATCATCTTGTTCTTTGAAAGATTAACTCAGTAACAACAGAAGCACCATGGGGAAAAAAAATTGTACTACTTACTTTGGGTCCATGTGGTCCTCTGTATCCTGTTATCCCAGGCAGTCCTTTTTGGCCCTGCATATACAGGAGAAGTATTTACTATGCAGGACGTACTTATGTGTTGTTTAACAATTTAAAGTCCTAGTCTGTATTACTGGGGCTTTTCCCCCAAGTGTACAAGGCAAAAGAAAATAAGGAAAATAATTAAGTGCTGATTTTTACTTTGGTTAATGCTACCAAACCAGCACAGTGACTGTGAATTGAGTTAGATATATATTTTCAGTTGTAGAAACATTAATTAGGGCTTTGTTCCTACAAATATACATGAAAGTAGTTATTTTTTTGTCTGTGTCTCTAATAGTTTGAAACAAGTATTCACATGTATAAATCCATTCTTTTGCACACAGTCCCAATCTGAATGGGACGCATGGTGGATTACATACACTTGGCATTAGTCACACTCAGCAGTAATGTGAAGTTTAGGTGGGTTCTGGTTCTTCTTTCCCTCTTCCTCATATGGCTGTACGTAGCAGCCATTTCCATAATGAAAGCCTAAGATCTGGTACTTGAAAGCTGTCAGCTCCCTGGGTTGAGGCTGCTGGGCTGGCAATGCCAAAATTCACATTTTCATTTCTGTATTTTTGCAAATCAGACTTGAGAAACACAGAGACTACACTATTGGGCTCTCCATAACATAAGTTTTGTAACACCTTTTTTAACAAAAATTCTCACACTTTAAAGTATGCAATTCTGGCTCTTCTGGGTGTATCACTGAAGAAATAATAGTAAACAGGATCTTGCATTAAAAATAGATAACAAAATAACTTATTTTGTCTGTTAAAAGAGCACCCTAGAAGGATTAGGGTTGACTGTTTAAAACATTACACTGGAGAAATCTTAAATGAAAAAATGCCAAAGATCTGAAAAATAGAAGTCACACTGAAGAGCCACATAAGATGAAAATTAGGGAACACTAAAGCAGGAGATTTATCTTATTTCATCCTTAACCAAAATTTATCACTTGACAAGTTGAGCACAGTTAAATGTGAAAACAGATTAAAACCTTTTCTCCTTTGAACAGCTGAGCTCCAGGAGGTCCAACTAACAGTGGTGACCCAGGTGGCCCAGGAAGTCCAACATCACCCTGTGGAAATCAGAGGAACAGCAGAAAGATGTTCTGTTCCATGCAGCATTTCTGTGAGATATGGAATGTTTTTCTGTTGTATTACAGCACACCTTTTTTTTTTTTTTTCTTTACTAATTGAGCAAGTACTTGTACTAATACTTACAGATAAACAAGAGTTTGTGCTGAGGCTTACAAAGCCTCTCTGCAGTCTTCTCTGATGAGTATGACCAACAACCTTAATTGTCTCCTATTCTGGTTACTTATTAAAAATAATGTTGTGGCTAAGGAAATAAATTACAATCTCGCACACTCTAGACTAAAACCTTTGATACAAGGTTTGGTGAATGTAGATGAAGTTACTGATTTGCTAAGGGAAGTTGTTCATGTTAGAAATTTATAAGGACTTTAAACAGTGACTGGATAAATTCATGAAAGAAAAAACAAATATTCCACTTTGGTTCTGTACTCTGAGTATGCTAACAGGGTGAAACTGAGAGAGAAAGCATTGTGCACTTGTCCTTTTCTTACACCATTTCCTTAGCATCTATTGCTGGGCGTGGCAAGACATTAGATTAAGGAAGTGATCTGGTACAGTCACTGTTACTAGAGGGTACTGCTGTGATTATTTAGGCAGTATCTGTATAGGAGGAATGCTATCTACTGCACTGATTGTTGCCTTTTAGGTCCCAAAATACACTTGTTTCTGGTATGCAGCTCACTGAAGTAATTACTTCTGTTCAGAATTAATTGATTCAATAGCTTACGTTACTTATCCCGTTCTAACATTATCACTGAGAGCATGCATCCACAAATAAATGGATTTTAGGGAATCCAGTGAGATTCTGTGCAGATGCATTGATCACTTTTTTTGTTGTAGAAAATCAATGAACCTTGTTTTCTTAAGATAAAACTTCCATTCTTGGTACTGTAGAATTATATTTATTGGCTTTTTGTTCTTTTTTTCCTTACCGGCTCCCCCTTTTGTCCATCCACTCCAACACCTGGATTTCCCTAATTGACAAAAGAATATGTATAGTTTGAAGACAATTAGAAAATGTTGACATGAGAATTCAGTCAAGCAACTCTTTTGAAAAATTTAGTAACAAGTAGCCATAAAGGAAATTTTAAATATCTGTATATATTAATCTGTTATTTCACTAAATACATCAGGAAAAGTCATTGCCTACCTGTTCACCTGGTAAACCAGGGTAACCTGGAATACCCTTTAAAAGAGAATGAAAACAAATTAAGGTGACATGTCTGATTTAAAGACAAAACTTTACTTCGAAAATTACCTCCGCTTGCCATAATTACCTAGAGGCAGAATTTCCTCAAGTTCTACCTATCAAAAGTGCAATTTACTTAGCATGGTCACTGCTTTCAGCAGGGCTGAACTCTGGATCCACGCTTTCCCGTCTGATAAAGTGGCCTCAGGGAAGGGGAATAAGGAGAAAGCATTAGCAGCATTCCCCCATGACCACGGACAGCCAGGATGACTCATTTTCACAGGGACAGGAAGAAGCAACATATGCTCTAATTCTAAGTAAGGCAAAAATGTCTATTTACTGTATGCTCACAAATTCTGTCTAGGCTTTGATTCACATTAAGGCAAATTCTAAAACTGGTGTACATATCCTGAAAATGAAGGACTGTGAAACTATGGTAATCTTACAGGTGTGCCTGGTTGGCCTGGGTATCCCGGTGGTCCTGTTGTACCTGTTGAACCTCTAAGTCCCTGAAAAAGACAACAAATGGCCTATTTGTGAAAATACCAAGAGATTACACAAAACTAGTTTATCCAGAATGCCTGCACCACTTGAACTCAGTCTACCTGCTTTCCACTTAGGTATGCCTCTCTTGAAGCTTACGCTAAACTTTACATGCACTACAGCAGCTCGGTGTCTGGGTAATTGTGTACAGACCTTGTTCAATGCAGTTATATTTTATGAATGGATTGAAAGAATACTTTGTTAGTAACTGTACTACAATATGGGGACTTTACGCAGTTCATCAGCTAATACTTGTTGACCAGCATAAGAAGAGTCATACAAGTCTGTAAGAGCTCAGTGGTGAAATTAAAACTCTGTTCTTCTCAAAGGCTTTTGTGGCAAAAAAGGTGGTTGTGTACTACATATTCTTGGGAGACTCAACAGATACTGTGGAAGAAGCTGTCACATCTCTACATCTTTACTGTGGAATCTTGAATTTCACAGGAAAAATATTCTGCAATAGCTGAATACATAAGCAACAACTGCTTGATGCACAGTCATTGCCTGCACACAAACCACAACGCAGGTGGGTTTGCAGTCTGTTTCTGTGCCTTTCAGCCACCAAGAACTGAGGAGGCAGATAATGGGGACTTCATGTTTGTTGGACTTTTTCCCGGAATTTTGCTATTAAGGCAGGAAGGGAGAAACCTTAATATTGCCTTAATTTATTAAGAAGGAAAATTTGAAAGATCTTCAAGACAAAAGGTAAGTATAGAATCCACTGGCTGTACTTACAGGCACACCGGGGGGGCCAGGATCACCTCTGTCTCCCTGTAATGACAGAAATTTAGCAAAGGATGCATCAAAAGCTTTGTCTTCAAATTGTTAGAATTTTCCAATGTTATGTCTTTTAAGACTTCTAGCTGTCTATTCCATTTGTATATTTGCTTTTTATTTGTGTTTGCAGCAAGTTTTATTAAACACTGAGGACATATGATAACAATTAAATTTGCCATACATTTTTCCTGCAAAATATATATATTTTTCCCAATCAGACACTTACTGGGGGTCCTTTTCCAAAATGTGAAACAAACACGGAATTTCCTTTTTCTCCTTTTTGCCCTGGATTTCCCTATGAAGAAAAAAAAATGTATTTTAAAACATTATGATCCACTTTTTTATATCCTATGCTTCTACATAGACTGAATAATAATTTCTTAGGTTGTACTACTAGTGCCCTTTTATCACTAGGTAATGCACTAGAACAAGCATTAACTGCATTACAACATTGTAGTTCTTTTGTCTAATAAGACTCTTACATGTGAAGTTGCCTTCTGTACAGCTGAGCAAAACAGCTCCTCACAGATTCTGACTCCTGCTCTGAGATGCTCTTTGGTATTTCAATATTCCATCATCTTCATGAATCTCGTCTGTAGAATCAACTACATCAGTATACCTATCTTTTCTTTCCCCGAGTCAGTGGCTTTAAATATTACACACTCTCATCTTCTCCAGAAGTTCATACTATGAAGTAGAACAACTTAGTACAATTTTGCATACAATTAAAAAGCTTTAAGTATGGACTTTGATATACATATAGATTTCACCCTGTATGTAAAAATATTTCACAGTCTATCACACATTAATAAATCTGATGCCTACAGGCCCTGGTTATTTAAAAAAATTAAGTTTCCATGGTTCTTTCTGTGGAGTCCTTTAAATAACCTTGCCTATCACGAATCCCTCAAAACCTCAGTCTGACTCAGAAGAAACAGTTAGTTACTTTAGTAAAATTTAAATTGTTGAACTGACTGTCAAAAATGTGATACGTACACATGTGAAGAACAAATACATTATTTCTGAAATATTCTCATTTGAAATCCTCACACACAGGGTATAACTCACCTGAAGCCTATAACAACTATTGATTTCAATAAATTGGGATACTGCTTTGGAATTTAACCACTTTAGAACTGTACTGGTTTCCTGATATTATACAGTAGCTGTTGAAATCCTGAAGTCAGAATGAAACTGGGAAAGTAGTTATTCCTGGTATAGTGCGGTAAGAGCTACAGCTGCCTGCAGCTGGATATACCTACAGTAAACTTGATACAGTTTACAAATCAGACAACAGCTGCTAGGAAACACATTAAGCATACCAAAAGTTATATTTGTATGTTGTTATTTTACATGTGAATTTGTGCAATAAGAGATCTTTGTTAAAGTACATGATTAAGTAAGGGCTTTCAAATAGAAACTAATTTCTAATTCATTGGTGAGGTAAATGAAGTAAAGGGGAGGAATATGCATGCACTTATAAAATTATACAGGACAGTATTATCAATAAGAAGTAACTTAAAAATGTAGCTGTAATATACAGCCAAGTTGGTACTTGGTGCAACAAATTGATTTAAAAATAGGCAATCTATATAGAGGTTCGAGCAGCCTTCTTGCACACAAGCAAATATGTTTACTATGTCTTGTTTTTCTGGATAGTTAAATTAATTTGCACTGGATTTTTGTGTAGATATCCAAGGCTATATGCCTATTGTGTCTCCCTTTCTTTGTAGGCTGCAAATATTAGGCCTGCCAAAGAGCATGCTCCTGGAATTGGGAAGGTGTACGTCACAATTTGTCCTGTGTCTCATTTTTATTTTAGATAATTTGGCTAAATATTAAAGGCAAAACTCCATTTTGAAACCCATAAAATGTAAGAAAGCACAGATAAATTTAACAACTTGAGACTAAATAATTTAACCATTTGGAGGGTAATAGGTTACCTTGAGCAATATACTTACTTTAATATACCACAAGAAGTATAATAAATTAATAAGCATTTTTATCTAGTTTTATGACAGCATCTATTATGTGTGCAAGACTTTTTATATGCTTTTTCTATTTACTGTATTTTCATCATGTCTTCTCACTTTCCATCACTGATTGCCTATGGCTGAATCAGCACCTCATTTAGCTTCCGTTAAACTTATTGATTTTTCATGTAAATTGCAGTTGTTTAATGTTTTTATTTAAAAAAAAATCCAGGGAAGGTCTTAGATCAACTAATATGTTGTTATTAATCGTTGACTACTAAAAATCGTTTCCATGAGAAGACAAAGACTGAGGTCAAGAACAGTTCAACAAAATTTCTTTGAAGCTATAGTAATGTATATCCCGTACTGATATTAATTTGTGTTTTATTGTCATCAGAAGCACTGCTAAACTAATTATTTAAATACTTTTAAAGTACCTTCAATTTTAACAAGAAAATAAACAATATAAAAGTGATAACTTAAAATATTTTAACTGAAACAATCTCTTTGTTTACAGATAAACACTAAGGCAAATTTAAGTGTGCACAGAGCAATCATGAGAAGTTATCTAAAAAGTGGCAAATGAAACTGTAATGCCATTGTTTTGGAAGAGACTTACAATATATTTGTGTGATACACCACTAAAAATCTTCATATGTTACAGGAATTGCTGAAACCTGTTGAAAATTCCAGTTATTGCTAATTCATCTCAGGTATGTTCCTACTAGTAAGGCTTTTAAGAAGTTTCAAGTAATAATAAATGGTACATTGATTTCAAGTTACCTCCATAAAATGGTCTTCGATTTGGTGTGGTTATGTACTGGTGAAACAAAGCAGAACTTAACTGTCCAGCTAGATACATATACTTAAAGGCCATAGGAACTTACTTCACATTCAGCCTCAATCATAACCTGCAAAATGTTCTTCACTCGCATTAATCTTAGCAAAAATAGAAGGTGCTTGGAATCTCACTGTGAAGTGTAAAGCTAGTGCAGCAGTATAAAAATCCTTTCATTTAAAAAGCTGTCAGCTTGAAGTGAAAACGTAGATATGTATTATCACTAGACAGCAGAAATGCCTTTAACATACGTAAGGACCTCTTGGTCCAGTATATCCATTTTCACCCGGAAATCCTGGATCTCCTCTTGAGCCATTGCAGCCATCCATACCACGCTTGCCCCTGGGTCCCTCACTTCCTGGTAATCCCTGAAAGGCAGTTTAACTCTTATTAGAGATACACCCCCATGCATAGAAAATTAGTTTTTAAATTAACTAATCAGTTCAGAAACAAATATCACGAGCTGAAGTAGAGATCATCTCACTACGGTCTCAGCTTCACGTTCTCTGCACTAGAAATATCTTCTATTGTGACCAGTATTTATTTATTTATGAAATGAAAAATTGGAACCCTATATTTTTTATATGTTCTTCATTGTTATGTAGTAAATATAATGTAGACAGCACTGGGTAGAGGGCCAGAGTGAGCTCTCATTTGAGTCAATAACCAATGGGCTATTTTCTCAGGAAAAGCAGATTAGCTCTCTAGCTATAAACTTTCTTATGGCTGTAATGAAAAGCTGTCTGGTCTTTACTGTTTCCGAAGGACACATGCAAAGATCATCTAAAGCGGCCTTGTAGTTTTTAACTGATATGATAAAATGATAGAACACAACTTGACTCAAGCACACAGTAATCACAAAGAATGATTATACATTCCAGAGGCAATTTTCCAAATAACAAAAGTTAACCAATATACAGATGAGGTGTAGTTCTACATCAAATTAGATACTAGGTAAAGCAGCAATTAATAATTTTTTTTTTAATTCTGAAAAATCATCAGGAAAGTATCCTAGCAAGCTTTGACTTTAAAAACCTGTATTTTTTATAAAGCAATGTTCATTCAATACATACAGGAATACCATCTAAACCAGGAAATCCTGGGACTCCAGTTGGGCCCTAAAAACAAATGACATGAAAAAACAAAGTTACTGAGATGGTGAACTCTTAAAAAAGAATGAAATATAAGAACAGATAATACTGTATAGTGATAAACAAGCACACTCTTGTTTCAAAAATGAATTAAGGCCATAATTTTACCAGAAATAAACGTCTGACAGAAGTTAATGGGTTTAGTATGAGACTAACATCAATAACTACACATGGGAGAAGACAAATGTTGAATTCCTAACTTTGCTGATTCTACTCCTGACTACAGGAGTATAAAGAAGAAGTTGCCTATGACTTACTAAACTATTGTGTGTGTAATTTTTATGGTCCCGGTTCCTGTTTTGCTAGTATCAGCAGCTGTTTCTATTTGCAGGGGTTATGTTTCATGAATGTTAGACACTTGCTTTAGTGATTTCAGTTATCCACTGAGATCAGTGAAATTAGACCATTAAAATTAATATAAAGTAGCAACCTAATTGCAGGGATTGCACAGCTATGAAAGATATAAACCTGAACTGCAAATTATATTCCAAAAGTAGTAATAAAATTCCTTTTAGTGCACAGCACTTTTAAAAGTACCATAATACTCCCTCCAACTCCACATTCCTCCCACAGCCCTCTCTGAGTTTAAGGAGGATTATACGGTGTGAACTAATAAGAGACTGTTTTTTGTTGTTGTTTTTTGTTCCCTGATGATTCTAATTTTGCAACTCAATGCAGAAAAAAAAACAAGCAAAAAACAACCATACACAAAAAAAAAAAAAAAAAAA
>VXAB01010292.1:735500-783628 GCA_013399175.1 Odontophorus gujanensis | reverse complement strand
ACAAAAAAAAAAAAAAAACAACACTGAAACATTTTTTCTAAAGAAAGATGTAATTGATTTCTGAGCGAACAAGAGGATAGTTTGGCAAATGCTTTCTACTCGTTTAGGTTCTGTCTCATTGGCTAATACTTAACATTACATAATGTATATACCCAATAGAGCTGTCTGGTGTTTCCTACCTTATCACCTTTTTCTCCAGGTGGCCCAGGCTGCCCATTCTCACCTCTCTGTCCTTTTTCCCCTGGCAGACCGGCTGGCCCTGTAGATCCCAAGGATCCAATTGGACCTTGAGGTCCCAGCTCACCAGGCTGACCCTGAAGAGAGTCCAAAGAGCTGAGTGAATACTACTGTAAAACTTGAAGTAGGTAGTATATTAGAGATGACTGTACAGATAACACAAGGCTTAAAATGTATACATATTTATGATTCAAAACAGTTTGCTCTACAGGCAGCTGGTCTATTCCATGCATTAGATGCTACTGAAACACAAGTATAAATTATAACAACTTGATTAAGGTGGCAATTTCTTTTCGCCTTCAGCAGGTTTCCAGCACCACTCTCAAGCTGACTGGAATAAATTACAAGTCCTCCTGGATCTACCAATGTAAGTGACACTTCTAAGAATAAGACTCAATATTTCTGCCACCAGAGAAGCATTGGTTCATTTAAAACAACAGGTCTTTGTAGACAGAACATATCAAGAGAGTTCCCTCTTTCTTCTAAATTACATTATATGCTCATTATCTTAAGTTTTTCTAGGTCACATATCTTCCATCATCACTCTCAGATTTTAATGTCTTTTAATGAAAAAGGTGTGAAGTTTCATATAGGAAAAAAAAGCTAGCTGTTATCAAACACACATACAGAAAGGGAGCTTGTTTTGGCACGGGGGTAGGACTAGATGATCTCTAGAGGTCCCTTCCAACCCCTACAATTCTGTGAAAGTATCAATTTGAATATATTGTGTTGAAAGAATTTAGGATGCTTCAGATGTTATTTATCTATATATAGCTCTAAATTCTGCATCTGCACCTACAATATGATGCAGATTGTCTCCGTATTTCTACCAATGTTTTCCAAGGTCACCCTTATTCCCAAGTAAAAACACTTCTCATGACAAAGAACAAGTGGATTTTTCAGTCTGTAGCATAGGTGTGGATTTGTTTGGGTTTGGTTACAGATTTTGTCCTATGCTGCTAAATGATGATTAAATAGTAGATTTTTAGATATGAGCTGTCTACACTTTACCCTACAAAGCCTACACTACATTATCAAAAGAGAGCAATATGGAGTAAAGAGCCTTTCAGAGAAAGTGTATGTCTTTAAGACCACACGAGGGCAGTAAAGGATATTTCAGTACAATGTCCATTCACAGAAATGATAGACCATACATTACTTTCTATGAATGGATTTGGGAAAAAGAACAGAAATCAAAGTGATTTTAGACATATTCATTAGCTCCAGGTATAAAATTATGCTGAAATGACAGAACTACATTCCATTCTCCTGACAGAACTACATTTCAACAGACTGAATCTGTCTAAACAAAATCTTTTCTCAAAAATTGCAAGCAGAGCCTTAAATCTTTTTTTTTAAATTTTTCTTTGAAATAGAAGATCCTACTAGGAGAACATAGGACTACCTGGAAAAGCATCTTTGTACAACACATGTTCCATTTGCCTCTACTGGCACCCTCACTTATACCTTATTGTTGCTTCAAATGAAGTCACTGGCAAAAGTTCCATTGCAAAATCAGCATTCTGTTTTCAGCAATACTTATAATTTTCTTCATAGTATAATTTAAAGTGAAAATGCTATAGAAATTCATGGCTATTAATTGGAGAATCTGCTGATTCTGCATCTTCTTTAACAATGAATGTGTAGTTAGAATTCTGGGTGTTATTTGAATATTTGCTTGGATGAACAATTGCAGCCTGTTTACTGGCAGTGCCTTCTTACCTCCTCTGTTGAAAAAATGATTTTATTAATTGACGTACTCTTAAAGAAGCTACTACAGACTCTAATAGTGTGATTTAAAAAAGACAGGACAAGCATTTTGATTAAAGATTAATTCTGAATATTAGAAAAGTGAAATGAATTAGACTAATCAAATAATAAAATGCAAATATTTGAACTACTCACTCTCCTGGAAGCAGCACTTTTTTCTTAGTACACGGAACTAGCTATTGCCATGCAAAGTATAACTCTTCAGCAGGAAAAAAAAGTATTTCTCAGTAATGCTCAAATGCCTTGATATTATCAAAGCAACTTCTTGACAAGTTTCTGCAGTGACTTTAATGTTTTTATTAATGTGTCCACTCTGCATCCAACAGTTGACAGAGAAATTTTTTCATATTATGGATGTGGGGCCCTTCAGGCTAATAGAAGTGTCTGTGGTTGTTACCCTGTTAATTTAATTGACTCCATGGTTAGAGTCTTCAGCAGGAGGTAGTGAAGTCATAAAACAAAGTCACTGAATCCAGAATTCACAATAGGTTTGACAGCTGATACAACTTTAGAATGCCATGTGAAGCTGGTGGATTGTCTCTCTTTCTTTCAACTCAAAGACTGATAATGACTGGGAGCTTTGTTAAGACCAAACTGATACCATGTCATAACATCTATTATCACATCTATTATTTGTGCCCATCCAATGTGACTACCACAGCATTGCAGTCTCAGAACAGCTGTACAAATAAAGAGGATGAAGGTAGTCATGTCATGTTCATGTAGAAATGACAAATTAGCTCAGTTAAAATGAACTGAATATTATGCCTCCTCTGCCATCTAATGTCAATAAATTCATTTATATTTTCACGGCTTTGCTAATTGTCTAGGTAAATAACCACCCATGTCAAAACTATAGTCTGTTACTTTAGCATATCTTGGGCTTGATCTGCAGTAAGAAACTGACTTCTGACAAAACAAGACTACTTTTTTTGGATCAAATATGTTTCCTACAACTAAGGCTGCAAATAATTCAGAATCGTGCAGCAAAGTACTGTTTAGAAAAGACAATGGCCAGAGTTCTTTGCATTGACTTACTTTGGTTGCCTGAGATACTGAAGAACATCTGATTTTTAGAGTGCCCTGAGTATTAATTGCTTGAAAATTTGACATTTTAGAGGAGTCTTAATTGGAAACAAACAAAAAGCAAATGGTTCATGCTATCAGAGTGAATTCTGTGCCTCACTTCTCATTATCAGTAAAGTCAAAAGAAGACCTGTTACCTTCAATTAGAACACTACCTATGTTATATACAGTGTGGAAGTATCAGGGATTCACGAAATGCATTTACCTTATGCTCACATACACAAAACCAAAAGAGTTCTGCAAATGCTCAGAATCAGATTGTAGGCAAATAATGCAGTACTCTTTCATTCTTCATTTGACTCTGGCATGTAACCAGTCCTTATAATTTCACCAGGGATAGGATGGAGAAAGGGAGGGAAACAGAATAGTCTATAGAGAAGAGGAGCGCATGCAAAGCCATTTGCAGACAGATGTTTTCTTTTGTAATTTGCTTTGTGAGGTGGAAGCATCTGCAGCTACTCGTAAGCTCCACCCATGCTCTCTCCCTTTTTGGAACTCAAGCCCTAGCTCCCAGGCCTTGTAGGAGTGTCTGTTCTGGGAGGTTTCAACTCCCCCACACTAATTGCGTAGTACTGGGACCAAAACCGTTTCTACTGTAAGTTAAGATTTTCAAATCAACTTTCTAATTATTAACATTATCAAGACAAGACTTTTCTTGCAAATCTTTATTTGAATGAAAAATATATGGAATGTAATTAACTGTGAGTTTGTTCAGAAATAACAAATGAGATAGTGACTTTTAAGTATTATGTAACGTCTTTTTATAGTCATATTTTGAGCCAAGTAAATTCGGTAGTAACCCGTAGTGCTTGACTTGTCTCAGCATCTTGCTGCAACCCATTAGGATATTCTGTGCTCTTTTATAATATTTTATGATGATCCAACGTGCTGTGGGAATGTAGTACTTGGTGATGGATCATAGCCTCCAGAGGTCCTTTTCAACCCCTACAGTTCTGTGATTTTGTGTGCAACCTACTCTAGGGAACCTGCTTTAGCACAGGGGCTGGACTAGACTAATCTCCAGAGCTCCCTTCCAGCTCATGACTGTGATAATCTTCACAGTGATACTTTGCTGAAACACAACAAATCACAGTGAAGAGATGAAAAAGAAATTTACCATATATTTTGTTTTTCCTTTTTAACCCTGAACAATCATGAAAAGAAGAGGCATCCAGTAAGCCCAGTGGGTGTCACTATTACATCAAAAACATACTAAATGAGAAAATCTGGCACTGAAATGCCAAGACTGTTAACAGTTAAATGTAGAGAGTTAGAAATAGAGTATTTCGGACCACAAATTGTTAACATCAGATTAGCTAATAAAATACATTTAACTTTTGCTCTGATTCTATCCCTGGAAATGTTCAAGATCAAGATGGATGGAGCATTGAGCATCCTGATATATTGGAAGGTATCTCTGGCCTAGGCAAGGGAGATTGGAAATAAATGAGCTTTAGGGTCCCTTCCAACCTAAACTATTCTGTGATTCATTTTCTTAAGGAATTCACTGATTGGCAGTATTTGGTTGATTCAAATCTATGAAAAAGAATGATTCTGTAGAGTTTTATAGTACCTCAAATTGTCTTACTCAATGCAGAAAAGGTTACCGATCTGAAACTGTTAAAAACACCATTTATAGTATGGTGTGACAGGAGAACCGAAACAAGTAAGGAAAGAAAGTCCCAAGAACAAAAGAAAAGATCATTTATGAAGTTTAACATTTTGGGGAAAACAAAATAACAAATAGAAACATACCTAATATGAATAATGTTATTTTACAGACGCTGTTGTTGTACATTTTGTACAAAGAACAGTCTCAAATAGACCTCAAAGTGAAGAGAACAAAGCAATCCTTTTCTATTTCATGATCTGGTGAGTAGAGTCCATTCCCTACCATCTCAGGAATATTCTATTTTAAAACTGTATTTCAGCTAATGTACTGAGAAAAAATGACCAACAAGTACAAGGCAAAAAAGTGACACAGATCTGGGTTTCCTCGAATGCTAAGATGCATGCCATATCCCTCTACTGGATTCAGCTATGTACATAACATTTTGAGATCAAATCAGTGGATTTTATATATTTGCTTAATCACTGTGGAGCTTGAAAATTCAAATATAAGTGCTAGACACACCATGTGAATGACAGACTCCCATTAATTTATGTTATGTATATCTACCATATTGCCATGAAAAATAATGTGGTTTAATAAAAATGCCTTTTATGCACAAAAAACTCAGAATTTCCTGTTTCCCAGTTAGCAAATCTTACACATGCTTATACTGCTGTACATTGGTCTTGGTTAACCCACAGAATCTACAAGGGAAATGTGATAACCCACAGGATCTATTAGGGAGATGCAACAAGAATAGCGATATCAGAGGGCAGACCTACCATAGAATTATATTTCAGCATCAGTACCCCTCAGTCCTGAAATATACATGACCTGACTTTTTAAGTTTGGCAACACACTGATTTAGTATCCCTCACAAATGCTTATTTCTTACACCTCATATGCAAGATGTGAGACCTTCTTCTTAGATACCTGTTTACTAAGTTCTCTCTTAAACTACTACGAATATAGGCCACTTGTTTCATCTGCAAAAGAACAAACGTTGCTCTTGCTGAGTTATATTTGTTATTCACTTGGCTCCAGGCATTTCACATGATCTCATAGAAGCTTGATCAGGTTGGGTCATGAATAGACGCTTGCTTTCTAAATCTACTTAACTCTATAAACAAAGCCAAAGGAATTGAATGGGATCAAACTCTGGGGTTGGCATAGGACTGGTTTACAATTGGTCAGTGCTAACTGCAAACATTTTTTTTAACTATTAAAATTCTTTTAGAGCAGGCAGCAATTTTTAGGCCTCTGATTCAATACTGCAGGAATTATGAAGGACATAACTTCCCATGCTAGAGAAAGAGGGGCAAATGAAGGAAGAGTTTCACTGTCTCTTGGATGTATCAGGACCAAATTAAAATTGAGGATTTTATGGAAAAACCAATAAGAGTAAAGAAAAGAAAACAAATTGCAATTTGCCTCTAATTAAACACATTGATGTCTACTGCTTCCTTAAAGACTACACATCTTGACTGAGAGAGAAAAGGAAGAAGAAAGTCTAAGTTCATCAGGGCTGACACCAAAAATTGGCTACTTTCTTCCTCTTTTCTTCCAACTTGCACAATTTCTCTTCGCCTGATAATGATCATGGCAGTTTGTTTTTCTCATTCCCATGGTCATCATTTCTCTAGCTGAAACCTCAATTATCTTGTCCTCTTATGATGAAGAAGAGTTTCTATTTTGATACTTAGAAGCTTTTCACACAGATGTAATAGCAACGTCTCAATTCCTGTTGCATTCACAGTTGGCTGCACTTTTTTCTTAACATTTAGCTAATCATACTTCGACTGCATTAAAAAAAAAAAAAACAGACAGAAAAAAGCTCATTGTGTACAGTGCCAAAGACATTTTAGGTCCTACTTTCCTTGGGAAATTTCAGAATATAACAAAGTCCTGATAGCTATTCCCCAAATTCAGACACCTAAATACATTCAGATGTTTAATTTTAGGGGTTTGTTCTCTTATTATCCTAATTGTTAGCTATTTTAGGAGAGATGAGGCTACTGTTAGGTCATAAATGAATTTAAATGGTTTCATCTTCACAAAATGTAAATACATGTCACTTTTCACTGATGATTATAAATAAACAAACTTGATTTATATCAGTTCTAAAACACATATCCTACTTTAATTTTAGTAGAACTCTCTTGATGGATCGGTTTTGCTCCAAACAGAGATTTTGTTCATTTTAGTATATTAGTACATTTTGTTTTAGTAAAACATAGTGTTTGTTCATTTTAGCAGCTAAACTTCCAATGGGCAATGCTTTCACTGAAAGGCTATAAAGAAAAGTAACATTCTAAAATCTGCATAGTGGCAGTGTCATCAAATACCCTTCATACTGTTTTACATGTCAACAATAATCCCTCAAATGAAATTTGCCACGATATTTTTTTTCACAGTTTGCTGACAAAGTGAAACCCTTAACAGATGGGCACACCTTAACCATGAAACTAGACAACAGCTTTTGATAAACAGATAGAAAGATATTCTAACTTCCTTAAAAATACCCTTTTCAGTAGCATGTAGAGAAGGACATAGAGAATGACCACTAGCAGTGCTTGAAAGAAGCTGTTTATTCTCCAATTCAGACATCAATCTGTCACTTGTACGTTGGCTCTATTATGACTGTCTAGCAGAAAATCTGTATTATGGTTCTGTCAGCATCTTTTTGATGGGATAGTAGTTCATATGCATTCATTCAGATGTATTATAAATAATGCACTTGGCTTGATAGCTTCTACAATAGCACACTTTTTAAGGAGGATAAAAAATGCTGTACACTAAGTCACAAGCCATCTGTAAACACAGTTAGCAGTTTCTCTTGAAACTGTACCTCTACTTGGAAGTACTCATACATTTTGGTATTTTCAGCAAGTGTTTGCTGAGCATGCTAGCTCATCCTTTTTTTGATATCTATCCTGCTCTAAATAGTAAAAAAGGGAAAAAAATGTACAGCACTAAGAATCCAAATATACACGCACAGTCTTACATTCTTCATAGAGAAGGATTATTTAATAAACAGTACACTTCTGAAATTTTAGACTTGTATACTGTACAAAGCCAAAGGCTTTTGATGATCATTTTTTTCTTGCATTTTAAAGACAAGATTGAGGTTAGATGCAAACTCATGATGAACCAGCCTGGGAGCAGAGTTCAGACTGAGAAGAAGATAAAGCATGATGTTTTACATTCTAGGAAGCTAACAATAAGATAAATGTGTTTTATTTTGTAACAACTAGTATCCACAAAGGCTAGGAAAGCAAAGTTTGTGTGTCAAAGTGTAAAGGCAGAACACAGCAGAGTTTAGAAATCAACAGGATTGTAGGCTGAGAAAAAGACTAAGTAATCCCATATAAAAGAATGCACATTAGAAAACATTTGCAACAATCTATCTGAAGTGATGTTTGTTTAAGCTATTTTTCATGTAACGGCAGATAAGTACTTTAACTTCTTACTTGTCAGTGACTAGAAATAATTGTATGGCATATAAATTCATGTTACATTGGAGGGACTGTGCTTGTCAGTGTGCTTGTGTATTTCAGAGCTGTTTTGGAAATTGTACAGTTCTCAGATTTAAATCTGCATAATGACATTGAATTTATTTATTTACTATTTATTTTTCCATTACACTTAGGCACTTCGTAGAACTTGTAAGCATTTAGAAAACTAACTGCAAATCCTTGAGTCATAGTTCTTTTTACCTGTGGAGGGTATCATAAGTGAAAACTTTAGTGACTGCAGTGAGTATTGACTGATTATAATCAATGTAATTCAGATACATAATTCAGAACCTCCAAGCTAGAGAGAGAACTACAATCAGGAAAAATTTCACCATCTTTTCTTTTTCCCCTAGTTTCAAACTTTAATTGTTTTTAAATGATACTTCAGATCAGGTTTTTGGTATCCAAATCAGTCTATTCAGTAGCACTGTGAGACACTGCAGTGCTGCTAGTCAAAATACTCTCCCTGGGATGTCCCTTTGTTAACAGTGTTACAGAGATAGACACATCCTAGGCCCCTATTATGAAAATTCTACAGTATAGGGGACTCTTGTATAGACATAATCCTGGAGGATTAGGATAGGATCCAAGGACACCAGAGCAGCAATCATGACACAGCAAAGCATGCAGCTGACTGCAGAAACACAGTAAGGGAAAGGTGTACCTTACTTTTGTGGCCTCTTAGGTTGTACACAAGCAGGGCACACAGCTCCGTTATTCAAGATTTTCAAGATCAACACTTTAATACTAGTGCTTTGAAAGAAAATTATTTCATTCATTGTCAATATTCAGTTGTTCTCTTATCAGAGAATGTATCTAAATAAGTCTTTTCCTTGTTTAACGTTTAAATTATTTTTACGAGCTATATGTAGCTATATATTTTAAGAAAGAACAGCTAAGACAAACTAGTTATCACTGGACCATATTTCAGCTAACAAATAATATCCACACACTTGTAAGAGATGACCTTTAAAAACTGAAAATCATCTACTAAGTATTAGAAGAGAGGATGAGCAAGTTTCTAATTTTAGTGTAGAATATGAAAATGCCTGTAGTTTATTTCATTTGTATTTATTTATATGGTTATTATTTACAAGACAAAGACAATCCCAATTTTTTTTATACATATTGCATTAAATTAGTAATAAAAAGTCTGCAAGCTTTTTCAGAATCATCTAACCAAAATAAGAAGTAGTTTTCCACAAAACCATTAAGTGGCATCAGCATTCCTCTAACCAAGTTCTTAGAAGAAACTAAGCACAGATTTTTGAACTTAAGAATGGCCTTTGTCTAACTACCAGACAGATCTCAAAGGATCCTTACTGAAATAAAAAGGCAACAAGACTATTACAAACTTGGTTGCAATCAAACCTGTAGAGATTCTTCTTTCAATGACAGTTTTACTTCATACCAGTGATAGAATTAAGCTAGCTTGCTGTATTCAGACTCGGTTTTGCTCATCAGCCACAATGATTTTAGAATACCAATGTGCACAAAATGAACAGTATTTGCAACAGCAGTTATCATTAGTTCTATTTATCACTTACTCTTGATCCTTTTTCTGGAAAGCACCGACAAACTGAACAATCCTGTCCCCCACATGGGTCAATATATGCATATCCTCCCTGAAAATTAAAAGGTTATGAATGCATTAATATACAACTGACAGTCATCGTTTTATTATATGGCATGTCACTTTATTTTAATGCTTGAGTGTTTTTAAAAGGGTAAAATACTAGGAAGAAATTGCCGTTTAACTAAGCCTGTCCAGCTCTAAAGAACAGAACAAAATTTATGAATTCTCTGTTAAAATGTTACTCAAATTAAGAATCTACTATTTATTCTTATTTAAATGAGTGATTAAGCTTTTGATTTGTACACATATTGTCCAATTAGATGATTTTAAGGAAAAAATTTGGCTGCTGCTGTATATTGTTATACCCATCAGGCAATATCCTGCAGTAGAAGAAATTTGACAGCAAACATCAGAATAAAGTTCTTCAACTTAATGCACAAAAGCAAAGATACTTTTGATTTTGCAGAAGATTTGTTCTTTTAGAGGAATTATGCCCACACTTAAGCTGGTGAACCTACTACTTCACTTAAGCAACTGTAATTCCCACACGTTGTAACTGGGGACATGGGTTGGGTCTGTGCTGCATCCCAAATTCTTTGGCTTCATTTGGAAGGTAAAACAGATGTACAGGCATATCGTGGAGTCTCTATTATACTTCTGTACCGCCTCTGTTCTGGCAGAGGGTAACATAGGGACTGCAGGGCTCAAGACAGGCACCAGGATTCTGCATCCAGGCTGCAGCCAGATGGCTGACTGAAAGACCATGACAAACACACAGCAGTTACACAGTTCATCTTTGTGGTAAGGCCTGGCACTGCAAAACACTACTAGAGCCTAAAACGTTGTTCTTGTACAACAAGCTTCTTCTAAATTCAGAAGTCACGGGTGGCAAGGTGAAAGTCTCAGAGAGATGTTAGTACCAGAAGCACGTGATTCACATCTGATCAATTCTAACACTTTATGTTAGTGACACAAAAGCAGCAGCAGATCTTTGAAATTTTCCTTCGTGGAAGACTGACAAATGGTGATGCCTCATCATCTTCAGAGGTAATCCACAAGTTACATTTGTTTGTAAGTATCATATGAACCTTCTCCAATGTTTGATTAATGGAATACATAAGTCAGTATTACATATAAAATCATCCTGAAGTTCTTGGACCTCTCATCAGCACAAACGTGCTGGCAAAGTAGAAGCAATAAGCAAAAATTTAATACTACTGCTGTACAAGGTGTAAGATATTATCTGCAATCTATGTTGATCAGTACTAAATACTGAAGCTAAATACATTTAATAGGCTGCATTTAGAAATATTTCAACGGTCATAATTTTAATTTGTAACAATTTTAAACTTGTAAACTATCCCATGAGGAAACTGTTTAACTAAGATTACACAATAGAAGGCAAAACAGGCTGAATACAGTACACACAGCAACTGTATTTAATTTTTGTCTGTTAAACAAAAAAAGTACTATGTAGACCATGTAACTATGCATTGTATACCATTAGTTATTTCTTCTGTTGTCTTTTTGGCACAAAGGAAGAGACTTCATCACATTGAAATGAGGAGAAAAAAAAATATATTTTAGGAGAAATTAAAATAACACAGAATGTAAAGTTATTCGATTTATTGTCTTAACTAAAGTTTTTTTATTATTCTTTTACATTTCCCAATGCATAATATTAAATATACACCAATTATACATACCACATGCACTTAAAACTCAAGTGGCTAGAATGTTTATTAGGTCACATCATTCAATAAGAATTAAGTGTATAAATGGTGAGTGTGGCTTTGAATAGGATGGCAAAGACTTACAAGATTTAAAAACAACTGAGATAAACAAGTAAGCAGTGATAATATGAAAAATATTTGCTTAATTTGGATTTTATTCTCATCAAGGTCAAAAGCATTTTGTTGCTCGTTTTACTGATCAACAGAACACAATAGGTTCGTACTTCAGTTTTTCAAGGAGAAAACCCTGACAAATATTAGATAAGAAGGAAAAATTCTGTTCCTGTTTTCTACAATATTTTTAGAATATCTGGTACTCCCAAGCCTCAGAACAGGACGGTATGGTAGCCTCTCACACAGACTGTTTTTCTTTCACAAACGACTTCCCATGAAATTACTAATTTACTTCATGCTACTCTTTCACCTCGTTGTTAACAACTTGACTCCACTGGAATGTAACATGTAACTGGAATGCAAATTTCTAATAAGATAAAAACTGTTTCCCTTCATTCTATTTTTCAAAAAACAGTTCTGCCTTGATATTTAAACTAAAAGGGGGTGATTGGTAATAAAACACAAGAAAAGTGTTTAATATATATTTGTAGGAAACAAAGAGAATGGACTTAAAAAAGTTTAATTGAGGGCATTACAAAGATGAAGTAAATACAGAGAACAGTATTGAGAGGAAAATATGGTAGATGTTAAGACTGTATTATATGTAAAGTTTTCACTTCAAAGAGATGGAATGCACAGATGTCAGTTTTAACATGAAGAAAAAGGCTTGAAAGCTAGAATAAGCATGATATGTGGTATAGGGCCGCCGAGATTATCAGAGGTCTGGAGCACATCTCTTAGGAAGACAAGTTGAGAGAAGTGGGATTGTTTAGCTTGGAGAAGAGAAGGCTCTGGGGAAACCTTGTAGCTTTCCAGTACTTGAAGGGAGCTTACAAAGGAGAGGGAGAGCAACTCTTCAAAGAGAGAAAAATTAGATAAGATCTAGGGAACAAATTCTTTATTCAGAGAGTGTAAGACACTGGAACTGTCTGCGCAGAAAAGCTGTGGATGCCCCATCCTTGGATGCATTCAGGACCAGGTTGGATGGAGCTGTGGCAACCTTGCCAATGGCACAGGGTTGGAACTGGATGGTCTTTAGGATCCCTTCCAACCCAAGCTATTCTGTTTTACTGACAATGTAGGCCACTAAAGTGACTTGATGAGAAAGGATATAGAATCAGCACGTGGCAAAGTTTTTTCAAATACATCTTTTTAAAAGCATTTAAAGATACCAAAGTTAGTATCTAGGAGAATTTGAAGGAGAAAATCACAGAATAATTAAGCTGAGAAATTGAAAAGAGAGAACTGCAGAAATACCGAAAGAAACATCACCGTTTTCCCACAAAGCTGCAGGTCATTTTGCTTTATGTAGTGTTTTTTAACTATACCAGCTTATTTACCACTGTTTAAAGTAAATGTTGTTGCTTACCCCATCAATTTCTTGTGCTGAAAAAACAATCAGCAGCCACCTGATGTAAAAGAAGGAGAAAGCTAGTTTACAACTAAAGTTCCAATATCCAACCTTCATAAAAATGTTACCTCTAAAAATAGGAACATAGACATGATTGGGGTGATTATTTACTAAATGTATATTTTTAAAGGATGTGCATCAAGAAATGGTCAATGCACCCTATGTAATTTTAAGTTTTTGGATGTGTGGGACTGAGTATGAACAGATAGGGATGGGTAAGACTATGTAGAATTATTCTGAGGGAGGCATTCGAGTATGAGTTTGTCATCATTTTCACTGCTACAAATAAGTTAATTACTGGATTATAGGAATATATTTCCTCTTAAAACAGATCCAGCATTATAGTTCCTGTTTCCTACTGTTTAAATAGCATAGTCTGGATGGTCTTTAGGATCCCAACTTACAGACAAATAAAAATCTAATATAGTAAATTACCTGATATGCTAATTGAATTTATGACAGACTACAGATCATTTAACTGGTGATTACTGTTCATTTGACAGCTAAGAATGTATCTCAGTGACTCTAGTTAAACACTGTAGTGATTTGTAAAACTTACCAGGCAGTTCTGATAAGCCACTTAATTCGTTCAAATGAATCCTTTGTTAATGCCATTTACATTGATTGATGACCTGGACATGCAGCACTTTTTTCTTTGTTTTATAAGCAAACCAGCAGACCTTATGTTTTCTTCTATTTGTGGATGGACTAAAGACACCATTCCATTCTGTTGTTGTTTTCTCCTTTGAACCTGTTTAAGAGATATATATATATATATATCTGATGTCCAATTTTACATGAATTACTGGAAAAGCAAAATGTGTGACCCATTTCAATATATCATATTGCACAGCTTTATACTGGCACTATATTGTATTGTCCCTTCACAAGCAACCTTTTTATTAGCTATCCATTTATTTCAAGAGATCTATACATGAAATTACAGATCAACAGGACAAGGGTGCAAGATTTCACACCAGAAAAAAAATAAGTATTCCACCATAATGAACAAAGAGCATCCTGTGTAATTATTTTTTAAAAACAGTCATAACAACTGATTTTGCTAAAAACTTCAGGAAGAAGATGTGACATATTTCCACAGTAAGGACCTAATAAACTTCAAAAAAGCTAACTACGCTGTGCACCTGTGACCTCTGACTTACATCCACCAGAACTTAGACACAGTCCTGTGAGAAAATGTGCTGCACCAACCTTTTTGTAAACTCTAGTTTCATAAATCCAAATAAATGACCAGTTCCTGTGCAGACTTTATATACCACAAATAAGAAACAATCTGAAATCCTTTGGAATAAGGCACATTTGGCAAATGATTTGAAGAGATTATTTCAAGTTTGAGGGCTGAGAGGCTGGGCTTTTCCTAGGGTGACACATATTTTCACAGTCTTTTTTCAGAGCTGTTGTCTTCCAAATCTGGGGAGGTAAATTTTGGAGGAACTGAACTCCAGTTTTCCATCTGTAACCCCAAAGTGATATGCAAGTGTCACCAAAACCCAGCTCATGTAATTCTCAAAAACCTGGGGCAGGGAAGGTGGAGAACATAACTATGATGTTTAGTCTCCAGAAAACAACCAAGAAGGAAGACAATTTTATAGTTATGGACTCTGATGAGATATGACCACAGCTCCAGTGTGAGAATTATCCCATTTTTTCAGAAGTTTCCACATGGATTTTCACCATATAAAAATGGGCTTTGTATAATAGCAGAATTTCATTCACTAGATCCTCTGCATATATTTGTATGTCTTTTCATAATTCTTTTTCCACTCTCTTGTTTTTCTGTTTCTTCCAAGACTTTTTTGGCCTTTTATTCAAGAGCCCCTCCTCTCCTCTTTAATGACACACCGTTCATCCTGCGCATGAACTTATGCTATTTCTGAGTACTGACAGTTCTCTCCCACTGCTTCCCCTGACCCTCCTGTCCCAGACAACATCACATCTTTTAACTTCTGTGAGATTTGTATTACCTTCTCTGACTACCACCAGGTTAAATTTTAAGTGATATATTCAGGTACTTGTAACGTGGAGGTGCCTTTGGCATATAAAGAACACTAGGTCACATTTTCATCCTTATTACAGTATTTCTGCATGAAAAGCATAGCACAGTTGTCAGGTTTAGTATCTCACAAATAAAATGGGAAAATTTAGGAATTCCTTCCCTGAGATATGATTTTCTCTGTGTGGTCACCATCTGTCTGGCTTGGAAAACTTTTTATTTTTTTTTTCCAGTTTCCCTATACCTGCCAGCTTGCTTTCACTGATGCTTGGGGTTTGAGAGTGAAGGTGATTGCATCTGTTGTGATGCACAAAGTCTCTGACACTGAACGTTCTGCTCTGCTCCTCCAGAGACACATTTTTGCTGCCAGTCCCAAGCTTTGGGGAAAAGCAGCCCCAATAACTGTCTTTCACAGAAGATTTCATAGGGGCTGAGAGTACGCTCTTTGAATGGAGACCTGGCACTGCTGCCCACATGCCTGCACATGCAGCTGTTCTACAGAGCTCACTGGCTGCTTTGTGCTCCCGAAACTTTGGATTTGTCTCAACCAGTAGTCTTAACCGACTTTATGTACCTGTTTCTATATAGCAAGGCTCTTTCTGTATCATTTGTAGTGCTTTGTCAGCCGCCTCGTTAAAAGCACTTCCTCACGGAGGAAGGCGGCAGCGCCGTTGGAAGGCGAACCTCCCCCGCAGGGCAGCGGTGGCAGTAGTACCCCGTACGCAGCAGTGCCGCCGCAGCCCCGCCTCGCTCCTCCGTGCCGTCGCCTNGAGAGGGGCGGCCCGAAGGGCCCCGCCCCGGCCAGCCCTGTCCGAGCCTTGTCCCTGTCCCCACCCCAGGGAGCCGGGAGCGCCGAGGAGGGTGCGAGGCGGCAGCCCCGGGGCCAAAAGCCGTGGGCGGGCAGGGGGCAGAGTTCGGGCGCGGGGCCGAGCTCCGCGGGACGCCGAGCGGGCATCGGGATGG
Source organism: Odontophorus gujanensis (assembly GCA_013399175.1). NCBI lineage: Eukaryota > Metazoa > Chordata > Aves > Galliformes > Odontophoridae > Odontophorus > Odontophorus gujanensis. Next base: position 767,597 of record VXAB01010292.1, on the reverse strand, counting down.
CGGGCGGTGGCTGCACGCAGCGCCTGNATAATAGCAGAATTTCATTCACTAGATCCTCTGCATATATTTGTATGTCTTTTCATAATTCTTTTTCCACTCTCTTGTTTTTCTGTTTCTTCCAAGACTTTTTTGGCCTTTTATTCAAGAGCCCCTCCTCTCCTCTTTAATGACACACCGTTCATCCTGCACATGAACTTATGCTATTTCTGAGTACTGACAGTTCTCTCCCACTGCTTCCCCTAACCCTCCTGTCCCAGACAACATCACATCTTTTAACTTCTGTGAGATTTGTATTACCTTCTCTGACTACCACCAGGTTAAATTTTAAGTGATATATTCAGGTACTTGTAACGTGGAGGTGCCTTTGGCATATAAAGAACACTAGGTCACATTTTCATCCTTATTACAGTATTTCTCCATGAAAAGCATAGCACAGTTGTCAGGTTTAGTATCTCACAAATAAAATGGGAAAATTTAGGAATTCCTTCCCTGAGATATGATTTTCTCTGTGTGGTCACCATCTGTCTGGCTTGGAAAACTTTTTATTTTTTTTTTCCAGTTTCCCTATACCTGCCAGCTTGCTTTCACTGATGCTTGGGGTTTGAGAGTGAAGGTGATTGCATCTGTTGTGATGCACAAAGTCTCTGACACTGAACGTTCTGCTCTGCTCCTCCAGAGACACATTTTTGCTGCCAGTCCCAAGCTTTGGGGAAAAGCAGCCCCAATAACTGTCTTTCACAGAAGATTTCATAGGGGCTGAGAGTACGCTCTTTGAATGGAGACCTGGCACTGCTGCCCACATGCCTGCACATGCAAGCTGTTCTACAGAGCTCACTGGCTGCTTTGTGCTCCCGAAACTTTGGATTTGTCTCAACCAGTAGTCTTAACCGACTTTATGTACCTGTTTCTATATAGCAAGGCTCTTTCTGTATCATTTGTAGTGCTTTGTCAGCCGCCTCGTTAAAAGCACTTCCTCACGGAGGAAGGCGGCAGCGCCGTTGGAAGGCGAACCTCCCCCGCAGGGCAGCGGTGGCAGTAGTACCCCGTACGCAGCAGTGCCGCCGCAGCCCCGCCTCGCTCCTCCGTGCCGTCGCCTCCGACCGCGCTCCTGCCCTCGGTGTCATCCCCGCTCCCCACCGGGGCTCTACAGCGACCCCGCTCCGGACCCACCGCCGCCCCGCAGTGCGGCTCGGAGCGGACGGGGAGCGGAGCCCCGGTCTGCCCGCGCTGCCCCGCGGCGGGCGGACTCCTCGGAGCGCTGCCCAGCCCTGCAGGTGCCGCAGCCAGGCGGGACGGCCTCACCTACTGCCGCCCGGGGCTGCCCCTCCGCCGCTCACCTCAGTTCCAGGCGGGAAAGCCCCCGGCTTCTCGTTAGCGCTGCGCTCGCTGAGGGCGGACGGACGATGGCTGTCGGCGGCNGCAGTGCTGCTGCTGCTGCTGCTCGCCCTGCCGTGGCCGGGCCGCGCCGCGGCTGAGGTGAGTGCGCGGGACGGGGCGGCGGCGCGGGCTCCCGCGGGGCACAGCGGTTCCTCTGTGCGCCGCAGCAGGAGCGGTCGGGAGGGAGAAAGGCGAACGTGTTGCGCGGTGAAACGATGCACCTCAGCCGCGTGAGGCGCGTCTCGCCCGGGTGCGGTGTAGCCCCCAGTGCCGGGCACCGTTACTTCGCACAGCGGCTGGAGCCGACGGGGCGCGAAGGAGCGGTCCTCGCTGAGCCGCAGAGAAGCGCGGCCCGCCCCGCCCCGCGGCCCGGGGCTGCACGTTGTGCTGGGCGCTGTGCGGGCGGGGCGGCCCCGAGGGAACCTGTTCCGTCTGCAGCACCTGCGTCCACTTTGCTGCAAACTCACCTTAGAGCGCGATCTGTCGCTCAGGTCTTTGATGCGCGTGCATTACTGTCGGTCCGAATGTTCTCCTATGTCATACTTAAGTGATTGCTGAACCTTTCTCCTCTGTTTGGCTGTAACGCTTAGATAGAGGTTCCCAAGTGGAGAGGAGCGATCAGCTATGGGGCAAACAGGTCAGGGTGGCTGTCCGCATTTCTGGTACGTGTCCTTCAGAAAACTGCTGGCTTCAGGAGATCTCAAGTCCTGTTTCACCAAACGTTTGTCAACAGTGTTGATTTCTCCCTGCATGTTCTTACTGCATACGGAAACACTGTCAGTCAGTGTCAGATCGTCTACTCAGTTGCTGCTAAATAGAGCCAAATGTTGGTTCTGCTGTGAAGATTAACCAAAGCAAATTATTTACTAATAGTGTTTCTTTTAAAATATTGCAGCTATTCCATCCGCTTAATGTGGGTAAGGTGCCTTGAAACAGAACAAGCACCTCAATATCATGTGTTCTTTCACTCTAATTAACTTGCAGACAAGTTTAGTCATTAAACAATGATCCGATTGTTTTTTTATAAAGGAATTAAAATACCTTTTGTTTTTTATGTAGAACAGAGGTACCAGATCTGTTTGCCATTTCAGTAAATTGCTAATTTTGTGCAAAGTTTGTTCAGGTTCTGCATAGAAGGCAAAATGAATAAACTCAACATCTCTCTCATCTTTCGCCTAGTTTGCTCTTCTTGGTTCCATTCTCCTCCTCTACTTGTACCTCTCATGACCCTTGTTGCTCCTAGGACATGAATATCATCATTTACACTTCTGGATGACCCATAAGAGTGCAGGCTGCGTACCAGGAGCTCCTCTCACAGCACACACATTCTCTGAGCTTCTACTCTGGCTACATTGATCTGTGTTGGATTTTTATCTACAAGGGAAGGGAAAAGGAGTTGTACTGAGAAGAGACCACACATTCCTCAGTAACGCACTTCAGCACTTTCTAGCAAGCACAGTAGGATTCTGGAGTATTTGCCAGTCTTTCAGCCTTTTGGCCAAGGGTAAATCATGAAGCTCCCAGCTTTCTGGAACATTGTTATTACCGTACCCTTGTTTACACTTTGGTCTTAAAGGCTGGATATGGGATGGTAAGAAGTGTCTACCCTTCAAGGTTTCTACTGAGGTTTTGCTGTTTAAGTGATGCTTTACTCCAAGGGACTGATTCAGTGATGTTCTGACAATTCAGGGGATTTCAGATATTGTCTCAGATCAGTTAAAACTAGATTTACAACAGATAGCTGTGGTCAGTTTAAGATTCAGATGTCACAGTTTCTGGGTTGGTTCTTTTTGTATCAAAATGCTGATATTTCCAGAAGGAAAATTCTGTTCTAAGAATTTTTTTCTAAGTGATGGAGGAAATTAGAACTTTAAAACAGTTACATTTGACATCCTACTTTGTGGCTAATGTTAACTGGCATAAAGTGATTTATTATAGCAATTGAGTGAATAAATCACTGTGTCTGGAAGTGAGTGCCCATACAAAGAAATAGCTGATGTTTATGTTTGAAAATCATTCTACGCTGTCATAGAAAAATAAATTGATATTTGACAAGCAGTCATTATTTTTCCGGCATGCATATGTTGTAAGATATTTTAGTATAGGCAGATTTTTGGTGTATGCTTTTTAATAGCTCAATAAGTAATTCATTTCCAAAGACAAGAAATTAAATTATTAATTTGTGCCTGATGCTGTTTATATAGGAAATTGTAGTCTTCACAGTCATGAATTCTCTGTCCTTAGGAGCTTGAATTTTCTGGCACATACTAGGGAGTATTATTATCTGCATTCCTGGCCACTGGCATGCTCTAATCACATCTTCTGAAAACTCAGCAGAAGTAGCATCTTCCCATGTCAAAGGCTTTCAGCTTACTTGATGTATTCCTTTATTCCAAATACTGATGTTATAATCCTTTAGATTTTCCCACTGTTCTTATAAATGCTTTAGAATAATAGGGGAAAAAAACGATTTCTTTTTTTACTCAGGGAACAGGATCTTTCTAATTCCTCAAATTTATTTTATTCCTCTCAGGAAAATAAATAAATAAATAAACAAATTTCCACTGTTTCATTTTAACAATGGCTGAAGCTGGTACTATCTTGATATGTGTATAATCTGATTCTCTCTTTTGATACCATTTATGGTCTTCTTTCATGGTCTCATGATGAATGTCTTGAAATGAAACATGAATCTAAATACGTTCCCTGAAATTTGCTGTGACAAACAACATTGATAAGAAAAATACATTGGTCAAGTTCATTAATTCTTAATCAGTGCTGCTTCTTAGTGGCATAATTCATTTTTATAGTAACACTATGTTGTTCAGGATAAAAGAGGGCTTCTACCTGAAGAAGATTACTCATCACCTCACGTTACCTGTATTTCTGGATTTTTACTGTAATACAATTATTGCATTAGCTCACAGGTTAAAGTTACATATTCTGTATTCTATATTTGTAGCAATCATTATTCTTTGGGTTTTTTCATCATTGCAAAGGAAGGAAGATAACAAATTCAGTGACTACAAAGCTTGAGAAGATCTTTTTTCCATCCTCTGTCTCACTTTTGCTTACAACTCATGGATAGGCACATTAATTTTTTTTTTCCATGGGTAGAATTCACGGGCAAATATTTATAAGCTTTTCTTCTTGCAATATTTTTTATCTGTTTGTTTGACTGGTTTCCTAATTGTCTGACTGGTTTCCTAATTGTCTGCAAACTATATTGCTATCACAAATAGATCTTAATATATGGCTCTGGGAGTGAACAATACAATGTTCTAGCTCAGACATGAGCATCTCTAAGCCTGCTAAGAATGGGATGCAGGCTGACTGGCTTTGTGTAACCAGGGATCAAAACGCTGGAAGGACAAAGCAGTGTCATGGTGAGAATGTTCCTTTTCTGCTGCCTTTGGAAGCACCCAGGTTCTCTGTTGCACAGGGCAGCTGAGAAGGGAAGACATGCACCTGAATATACAAAAGAGTTCACTGAGCGCGTTAGAAAAACAAGTTCTTTGTGAAGTGCTCTCTTTGATTTGGTTCATATGATCCCAAGTATGAAGTTAGTGGGGGTGTTACTTCAATAATTGGGCCTACTAGACTATTCTGATTCTGATTGACTCTATAAATAGTTGTTATGCAGCCGTCATCTCCATAAACAGGCCGGCATCAGAGTGCTGCCGGGCTATGTTTTTCTCACTGGGCCATGATCAGAGTTAGCATTAATTGGCACAGTTGCCCTCATGTTACTGCATCAAAACTGGTGGAGTTCTGCTCACATACGTCACATGGAAACTTGGCCTGATGGCCAGGAAAAGTTAAGTATTCTGTTTAGAGCTGTATGCAGCAGCATACAGCTGAAAGGTGCTGAACCTCATTAGAGGTTCCTTGTAAAATGCTTGTGAAACATGAACTGCTGCCATTTAATATGTTGCTTTTTCTTACCAATCTGCAAAGTAAATACACATTTTAGCAGAACTATATAATTCAAGTTATATTGCTGAGTAAATAAAATTATCAAAGCGGGCAGGTAAGCACTGGTTCTTAATTGCTTTGCACTTCTTGTAACAGCATTTTATTTTGAGGTCTTTTCTAGCAATCTCTTCAGCAATACCTAGAGCTGGTTTATCATAACATGTCTGTGAAACAAAATACTTAGCTATTAAGTGCAGCTAGTATGGGATGTCCGGTCATCTGTTTTACTGTCACATTCTCACCCTGCTGCCTAACAGAGTAACACTAGAAGGCTCAGTGTTTTGGCATGGATTACAAGAGCCTAGGAGGAAGGTGAAATACAAAAAGACTTTTTTCTTCTTAACTGTTTACGGTCCCTGCCTCTCCTGTGCACAGAAAAGTTTCTATTTTGTCACACCATGTATTCCTAGTTTTATTTTTGTTGCTTGTCTTCTGTTTTTACTTAGTTTTGTGGTAGGGTGCAGGTCTCACAGGTTTACAGGTTTTCCATTTGCCTTGCTTCAGTGAAGGCTTTTTAATTGGGGCTTTAAGCTGCATTTTTTCCAGAAATTGTTTTGAAGGAAGCTGCAAGAAAAAGCAACCTTTTTTGTTTTGTTTTGTTTTGTTTTTAAATCTGTGAAATCACAAAGCCTTTCAAAAAGGAAAAACCAGAGCATGTGCAAAGCTTTCTCTGAGCAAGCCACTGTTGCTTTCATAGCTATTTGCACCACTTAACAGGAGATGCACACCAGGAATTCTATGAATATACGAATATATAGGCCTGAGGAGACAACAGTTACGGTGAATAGCATTCCCACGTTTAACAGCTGGGAAGAAATACAGTGTGTGATACAACACTGATCGTATTAAGGTAGGATAGCAAAAAATAGCTAGTTAAATTATCTGAATTATTTGTTCTTAGATTACTCTTTTAACACGGCTCTCACTTAGGAAGGAAGAGCACGGATGAATGAGCTGATTAAACACCCTTAAGAGTTTGCTACACAGAAAATTATGGGACTTGAGTTGCCTAGTCTCTTTATCCATATGGAAAAGAAGAATATTTGTTTGTGTTGTCCCTTTGTCCTGTTCAAGATCAGGAGGAAAAAAACACAACAAAGCACAGGGGTGGTATTTATGGGACTGCCTTGGGAAAGTTTGGGTATAATGTCAACAGTTAGCTTCAGTTTCTGATAGCCCTCATCACATTAGCACTCTAGGGAAATCGTAAAGATATTGGTCTTCTCCTGTTTATCCATATCAGTGTTTAAACGTGAGTTTTCAGTTGGTTTGCAAATGCAATTGTGAACATACTGCATAAAGGAACAGAACCTTCCCAAAAGAACTCCAGGCAGCTTTAAATTAAGAACAGGAAGAAGTTCTTATCAAATTCAGATAGGTGCATGCTGGATGTTCACGTTCATCACAAATTGTGTATTTGTTAATTCTGCTTCTGTGAAATGATATCAACATTATTTTCCTATGACTGTAAATGCTCAGGACTTCTCTTTTGTGCCTCATACTGAAAGCGGCACATGCTCAGCAGTATAAGGTCCAGGCGAGGATGAGTATTCAGTAACTATTCCCCTGCAAGGTTCCCAAAACAAGTGTTTAATGGAGCTCATTCAGCAGCAGCAATGTCTGTAGTGTTACAGTTGTCTTACACAACATCCTCAGAGATCAGCTCTCCCTGCATAAAACATTACTGACTGAATTGTTCATTAATTAAAGTTGCAGCTTTATTTCTTTGTAATGGAAAGTGAAAAAACAAAATAAATTTTTCAGGTACAAGGCATTCATCTGGTAGGCAAAATGTTATGAATTCTGATAGCATTCATTGCTGTTAACAGGAGTCTCCTAAGGTAGGAATGTCTGTTTGCCTTTCGGTTCACAAGTGACTACACAATATGTCAGGGTTTGGGAACTGACATATTTTCCTTCATCTCATCATCTCCTGTTTCTGCTCTATGTTGTCTATACTTATTGAAGGCTTAATAATTTGGTTTTGTTGTACTGGTCCAGCAATCACTAAAAAAACACAAAGTTCTTCGTGGTCTTTGATAATTCTAATGAATTCATGTTTGATGCTTAGAATGCATGAAAAACTTTTAGTATACAGATAGCAATTGTGAGAGTGGTATTTTGTTTTGATAGCAGTGTTTTGGAGCGAGGGGACTTCGTTCTCCAGAACCTTGTAGGCTACATGATGATTTACATTTGTACAGCATGAGGAATATGCTGCCAAGGTCACGTATCTACTGACCATCCCTAGATAGAATTACTGACTGTGCTAGTCTAGAGTGGAGTATCATAACACAAGTGCATCTTAGACTCAGAAAAATAGATTTTCCATATCTAGCTTTTCCCACAGTAGGAACTTCTTTGTAGACAGCTGTGCTCTCAGTTTGTCTGCTTGGGCAGCTTATGACAAATTGTTAAAACCATGACTGTGGCCAAGTTAGAAGCTTTACCTAGTGTCATAGTGTTCTTCAGAAAACACTGCGTCTCTGTGCAGCAGAGTCCCCCAGCACAAGTCTGTAGTGCAGATAATTGTTAAAACAAAATTTCCCACTTAATATAATCATAATATTTTACATCCACTTTCATTAGATGTAACAGAAAACACATGGTAGAGATCATTAGAGAAATGGCTTTTTGTAGTTTTAAACATTATATGAACATCAGCTATTTAAGCAGTATTATTCTTTATGCTTGGTTGTGGTTTATAGACACAGCTGGAATGTGTAAAGTGATTACTTTGCACTGACAGCTTAAGAGGAATCTCTGTGTGTCAGCAGTCTTGAAAATTCATAATCAGGGCTCTTTAAGGCGTTGACTCACTGATACATAATTTTAATTAGAATTAGAATCTAAGAGAAAATAAATAAAAAACTGGCAAATAGCAGCTAAAGTACTTCTACTTAAAAAGGGTTATTGTGATGACCTGCAAAATTTTAGACAGCTCAGGGTACTGTTATTGAGCAGAAGTTGGAAAAGCAAATGAAAAATAAGAGGGAAGAAAAAGAGAGGAGAAGTATTATCACTCAAAACAAAGAAACTAACAACAAGATCTTGTCCAACAAACCTGGTTTCATGTTTCAGTGGTTTCAGTGAAGTTCTTCTTTAGTGATCTTGAAGTTAGAAGATAAAAACCCGATGGCAGGATATGTGAGATACTAGTAAAAATGAAATTTAAATGAAAAATCAGACTGTAGTTTTAATACTGAACATGATCAGCTGCTAGAACCACCAGTGAAGGAGGTGAGATCTTCACTACTCACTTGAGGCAAGACACCTGGGCTGTTTTTACTGTCTGGTGTTATTAACGGATGTTGCTGGCACTGCATTCATGTTTAAATTTAACATTCATGTTAAAATTCCTCATGTTGAACAGTCATCTTTGATTTGTGTTAACCAGGACTTATCTCTGGAGCCAGTGGTTTTCAGTCGTGAAATTAAAGACCAGTCGGGCCCAAAGTGCACATTTAAGCCCTGCTTCAACAAGATTACTCTATTCTTACAGAACATGTTTAATTTCATCTCACTATGCATTTGAATGCCTTTATTACTCATCTTGTGTGGTTTTGATAGAGACTTAATCTGAAGCTTACTTACAGTACATGATACCTGATCTTACTGCAACACACTTTGCTGCATCTCCGTTTTTGGTGCGGGTTTACTTATTTGTGTTGTTTTTTTTTCTTCTTAAATAGGTAGATAGATAAATGGTAGCTGACCTACTCAACTGTTCTCCAGGTGTAGAAAAACAAACTCTTCTGTCATCCTAGATCTCTTTATGGAATGACATATAAGGAGAAATATTGGTTCACCATCCTTTCCTGAACAACGAAGTGTTTTTCTGCGTGTTTTGTTGTTGTTGTCATTGTTCTCTTTGTTCACTGTTTTTTAAATTGTTGGTTCTCTGCTTAATTCATGTGATTTGTTGTTTATACAAGGACTTTGCTTTGTCCTTCAGACTAGATTTTTGGGTTGGAAGTCTAGTTCCATCTTCTGTCTACTTGTTTGAAATAAATTGAGATGGTTACTACAAAACTCAGAACTGGAAAACATGCAGCCAATATGTGGCTACAGTAGTACATCTACTTATGAAAATGTTATTGTGAGAAAGAATATTTTAATAACTTATAATAATAAATTAAATAATTTTAATAATATTAAATGCCTCCATTTTATAACTTGACTATTTACTATTACTGTGTTGTGATTCTTTGATGAAGAATCTGCAGGTATCTTACAGGGCTGTGGAGATATGCAGGCATCATCAGTGGTGTAAGTGAGCAATGATTTTTTGGTTCACAGCTCCTTTACAGAAGGCATAATCCAATCTTATGTAAAAATCGTATGCCAAAACATTTAGTGTTATCCTGCTGGCTGTCTGTATAATGTAAAATCATCATTTCAGTTTAGTTTAAAGTTGTACGTGTTCACAAAAATCTAAATTGATCTGAAAACTAGCTCATAGCAAATTAAGCACATTCTAGGATATAGGATATTTGTTCCTTTTCTATTGTTTGGAACTTTACCATAGTATAAGTAATTGCGATAAATATATATATTAAAATGAGAGGGTAACATGAAAAATAACTTTCTTTCTGTAGGGATACAATTGAAAAATCCATTCAGCAAAAGCTTCAAAAACAAAGAAAAGAGTTTAAGTATACAAAGAACAACAATTGATGCAGCATACTCTGCCTCTATATGAAATACATGGCTTCAATAACCTTAACAATGTTTTAGTATGTAAAAAATTTACATTAATATCATTTTACTGCACTGAGATGGGTTATTTCTACCTGAGCATAGAAAAGTCCTTGGCAGAGTTTTCCCAGATAGGCTAGGCTAGCTCAGGTCCTGGCTGCATGATAGCTGGAGCAGGAACGGGGCATAAGGAGGTTAACATTTCTCATACTCCCCAGGGGATCTCAGATGTGTTTTGTAGCTCTGCTTGAGCTCACTGCTCAAACTGGGTATGTGAGCTTCCTGATGTAGTTATACTTTCCAGTACTTACTGGATGTCTTTTGGTGGTGTTTTTTCACTTGCTTATTATATATATTTTTTAATTAATTATCAGTGTTTAGTCCTGTGATCCCAAACTCTTGAATTGTAGACTTCATATTGACATTAATAGTTCAGATGGTGCCAGAACGGCTTCTCGGCCTTCACTCCAACTTTTAAAGGGAAGCAGTGACCTTACCTGCCTCAAAAGACTACACTGAGCTATAAAGAGCTATTCTGTTGAGAATTGCTGCTCTTCACGAACATTTTTTTAAGTTGTGTTATCTGAAAAAAGGCTCTCATTTGTCCTTCACCAAGAAACATGATGAGGAAAATTTTGTTATAAAATTTGTCCTTTTGTTTTCCAGAACTGTGTATGCAAAGGTAAAAGCCCCTGCTTTTGTGATAGCGTGAAAGGCAATAAGGTAAGAGCAAGTACATATTTTCTAGGATTAATTTATAGTGGAAAATTGTTAATGTATTAGTTGACTTGATGCAGTGAGTGAATTTATTTTGTGATGATATTCTGTCAGCAAAATCTATGGCAAACTGTAAAGGAAATACATTATGTCACAAAAAAAGGTTAAAATAACTCTGGCCACTGTTTATGAATGTAAAATACATTTATTAATCAGTGTGTTTATATTAATTAATAATTGTTTACAGTTTTGTGTGATGTTTGGTTAGGTTCCTTTTACAAACTCCTAACAAATGCTTTCAGTTCTCACTACCCTGGCAGCAGCAGCTCTCCTGTTACAGATTTCATAATGGCACTGTGTTCATTGGGCTTTTTTTCCATCTCTGGACCTTGCCTACCTGCACCCACCACTGACCTCACCTTTTCCAGTTTCTGATGGAACGATACGTGCACTGGTATCAATCAGATAAACTGACCGAGATGAGTTTCTGGGTCCTGATCACAAACACCTTGTCAGGAGCAGGAGAACAGTGTCAAGTCTATCAAAAGCAACAGAACTGCAGCTCTGCCTGTTGCCAGTAGTTGCTTGGCAGAGGCTCAGTGTGGCTTTTAGACAAACCTGAATTACACAAATGCCAAAAATTCTTTCAAACTCTTTGTTGTAGTTTGAAAAACAACCGATTCACAATGAAAGGGGCATTATTAGAGAAGTCATGGTTGTAGTTCAGGATAGCTGTGGGACACAGTGATTGCTGTACTAAACCTTAACAATAGATTTTGGATGTGTACGCACCATGATGTCAGTATAGACTTAGAGTTGTGATCATTCCCACTGATCTGTACATCTGGTTGGTAGAGAATTACTCTTAACTTCTCTTCTGTACTTAGGTGTGAAGTGTGTCATATTGTACCACTGCTAATCTTGCCTTTAGGAAGCTTGGTTTTGGTGGTGGAGAGAAGTTCTCTCACATTAAAATGTGAAAAATAAGAAAAAAAATTAACTGCCGCTAGAAGAGAAATATTGATGGGTGAACACTCACAACATGTTTTTATCAGTTCCCTTTTAAATCTACTGAGCAATTAGTAGGTAACACTGCTGAAGTTTTTCAGGTAGCATTGAAAAGTGAGGACAGTTTATATTCATTGGTATGTTTTCACAACTGTTAAACATTAAGAAATTCTCCAGTGTGAAAATCTCTGATATTTTTTATCTGTCAACAAGAAAGTGTGAGTAATACGGCAGGTGCAGAATGGAGATGGGTGAAGTGGTCAGGCAAACACATTTCTTCTCTATAGCCTAAGTGCATCCTACAGTTTGCTGCGGTGAGCATGTGATATGAACAGTAATTTCAGTTACTTTTGTTTACCATGAGATAGTACCACACCCCCTCCAGTGGCGCGTCTTGGTACAACAGTTCCTTTTTGCCTTTCTTTTCTTCTGTATGGCAGAATTGCAAATGCTTTTTTTTATTATTATTATTATATGTGTGTGTGTGTGTGTGTATGTAAGTCTCCTCTGATAATACAGTAGGAAAATGGACTTCAAAGGAATCGATAACCCCATCCTCCCTCCATCTCACACTGTGATGTAAACCATCCTGAATAAGTAATTCTTCAATGAAGTAAAAGGGATTTTGCTAAACTTCTTCTATCTGAAAAGTTAAATCTTTTCTATGAGTTTCTAGGCCTGAAGTACTTTATTTCATCCAGGATAAAACTTGCATGTTTGTTTTATTTAACTAAAAAAATGAGAATACTTTTCCTGCTGTAAGTTTACCTTCTTTATTTTGTTTGTCTACCTTTAATGTATGTTTCCTTCACATGGTTTGGTTATTTGAACTCAACCATTAAGAAAAGAAGTGAAAATGTAATTGGATGGCTTAATCTTTGAGTCACAGTAAAATGTTAAAGTGCTGTAACTTATTTTATTCTATCTGAGCAGTTTTACTACATTTTCACTTTCACTATTTCTTTCCGTGGATTGCATGGAGAGAGGTATTGGTGATTTGGAATTGACCTTGCTGTATAACATTATGTTTGCCAACCAGAAATTAGGAGTGCTATGGTGATTTCAAATCTGTGTTTCTTCTTGAGGCTAAACATGATACATATTTCTTGTTAATATATGAAGTCCTTTCCTAAACTTTTCATGCTGCCAGTTAAATTCTGTACTCTGTGACAACTTGAGAACTGATGTCTTCTGATATTTTCATAATTATTGTATTACTTTAGTGATACAATGCAGGCTAGACAGCACCCAGGTCACTGTGGGCAAGGATAATCTCTCTGCCTCAGTAGTAGATACGCATGTAGATGTTCAGAGGTACTAAAAATAATGAATGTCATACAAATAAGTTACAAAAAGGAGAAATCAGAAATGTTTTCAGGACTTCTTTTTCTTAACATTTACAGGGTGAAAAAGGCTTCCCTGGTGTTCCGGGCCCACCTGGTCATAGAGGCTTTCCAGGTCCAGAAGGGCCTCCAGGACCACAGGGGCCAAAGGTAAGTTTCAGTGCTGAGAGAAAGATGTTAGATTTGTGCTTGACTGTGAAAGTAAGATATGATTGGATAAATAATTACTTAAAAACAACAACATCTGTTTAGATATCTCCCATTCAGTGATTGACATTATGTGGTCAGAAGATGCAGTGTTCGTTTTTGAATGAGTGGAAGTAGGTGATGATGAATATATGCTTTTGTCATCATTTTTCCAGGAATCAGTGCTAAAGCACTTGGACTGTCCTGCCAGAGGCAGGGAACGTACATCTAAATACATTTTAGCAGCATAACTGCAATGTTGTCTAAACCATGTACTCTGACATGTGTTGCTAGAAGAAGAGGAGACAAGCTATTACTTAGGCAAATAATGAAAAATAGATTTAAGAGAAATTGAAGAGAAATACGTTTTTTTAGTTAAATCTTGTTTGTTTAGGAAATGCCTTATATCATATTTACCTGAAGTCAGGGGAGAGTGACTTTGGTGACTTGGCTTATGTGCCAATATACCAAAAGCTCAGTCAAAATATGAGTTTTCAGTAATTCCTGAATGAGCAGGAAAAGAAGAAATTGCTAATCTAAAAACAAAACAAACAAATAAGCAAACAAAAAAACAGCATAATTATTATTTGCATTTGTCTTGAAGACCTACATTACTGCTGTCATCAATAAAATCGCTCTTTGGTGAATAAGCTATTTGTAAGCATGGCCTAAACTCAACCATAATGTAGGTTAGGAAGAAAGACTGACAACACTGTCATATAGTCACATTACATCTAGGACCTCCATTCGTCTGGCTTCAACCTTTATCTACACCTTTAAATAAATGATTGTTTATGGTTTTTATTTGTTTGGGTGTTGTTGCATTATTTTCTCATTTCGCTTTTTTACTTTGCTGAACTGATACTTACGGTGAATCTCGTACATGTTGATGAGCTGTTTGTGTAAACTCATACATGAAAAAGTAACTAGTCGTGCACTTCCCTTGTAATATGTGGTAACAACTTCTGCAGAATGACAAAAAGTAAGAATAATTTATCTAGCAAGGGCACCTCTGTTTGCCTAAATATCATATTGTGATACATTCATGTTAGCTTTTACTATTCCAATGCATGTGATTTATCTTAAATCAACTGTCAGGCAGGATTTTAGAATTAGTTCTGTATGTTCCCCATTTCCTTTCCAGGTAGAATAAAAATTGTTTCATGTTATCAGTAATGCTCTAAATGTCTTGAAGTAATTCTAGCAGATTCTGTCTAGACTGTGCTGTGGCAGGTTCTGCTATCTTTCTTTCAGCTCTGCTCTCTCTGTGTAACTCCCTTTCAGCCTGCTCCTGGGTTTCCTTTCTAGACAAAAAAGCACAGGTTAGAGTGGCTGATACCTGAATATAGCCAATCGTTGCATTGACATCATTCATGCCTTGGAAGTAAAAAAATACTCCTGGATACTGATGAGGCTTCCAGCTCTTTCCTTGCAGAGAAGTCCTCACAATTTGAACAGATCTGTAAGAACTGCTTTCTTAAGATCCTTGATGGTTATTTTTTGAGCTATGTTAAGGTATATCTTCTGTAAACACTGAAAAGTAGGGCAAAATGCCATGATGTATGCAAGTTGGATTAAATGCTTGTTTCTTTTAGTGTTTGTAATAGACAAATCCTATATATATTTATATAATTACAAGTGCACAAGTTGATACTAATATTAAAAAAAATATATGTCCTGTTTATCATTTGTTTTATTATACTGAAGCATGCAGTTGTTCATTTCTGGTTTAGGGTTCACCAGGGCTTATGGGCTTAGCTGGACCTAAAGGTATACGGGTAAGTACTTTTATTTAAAAGAACCTTGTGTGTATTAAATATCCTGTTTAAAGTGAATGGTAATCTGTGAAAAATGAGTTTATGTGACAGAAGGAAGGGATGCCATCCAAAGTGATCTGGACAAGCTTGAAAAGTAGGTCTATGTGAACCTAATGAGGTTCAACAAGGGCAAGTGCAAGGTACTGCACCTTGGTCCGTGCAATCCCAGATTCACCTTCAGACTGGGAGAAAAACTTATTGAGAATAGCATTGCAGAAAAAGACTTAGGCGTTCTGGTGCATGAGAAGGTGGATATGAGCCATTAATGTGTGCTTGCAGCTCAGAAGGCCAACTGTATCCTGGGCTGCATCAAAAGAGGATTGGCAAACAGTAGAGTAGGTGACTGTCCTCTCTGCTCTGCCCTCATGAGGCTCTATCTGGTGTACTGGGTCTAGGCCTGGGCCCATCAGCACAAGAAAGACATAGAGCTTTTGGACAAGGTCCAGAAGAGGGGCACAGAGGTTATGAAAGGGCTGCAGGTTGAGTCAGCTGAGTTAAGAGTTGGTTCTGAGTTTTTCTTATCAGGGTAAAGTATTGTATGTTAATAGTTCATAAGGTAGCATTACTTGATGTGTAGTCAGAAGGGTTAAGCTAGATAAAGTAATGATAATGCTTTCATACTTGCATTCATTCTATTTATGGCTATGACAAAAAGGAAAACTGCATGATGACATTTTCCTTAGTATTAGTGGCATTATTCTACTATTTTTGTATCATTAGGGAGTCCCAGGAATACCTGGATTTTCAGGGCCCCCAGGTCTTCCAGTAAGTAAAAATGAAACTTAACTAATTTCTCTCTTAAAACACTCTCTACTACACAATTACTCTCAACCCAGCATACTCAACTTCAGTGTCAACATCTGAGTTGTTTCAGTCAATTAACTTAGAGATAACAATGTTAGTATCAGCATTTCTTACTCAGTGTAATGATTTCAGAACACTTTGTAATCTTTCAAGTCTTGTGAAGCAGTGTTCCAGCATAAACTGTTTCAGTGTTGCTGCAGCGTAATATGAATGTGCAAAAACAAAACTTGTGTCAATTTTGCACATGTTTTTTAGGGTAAACCAGGAATTGCTGGCCACCCTGGGCGCTCAGGTGTTCCAGGTTGCAACGGCACAAAGGTACAAAACAAGCTGATTGTGATTGTGATTGGCTATGGTTGGGAATGGACAAAAGCATTCTTATTTATATAATAAATAAATAAATAAAGCACATTAATATATTGTACTGTTATGAATTGTGTTTGTTATTTTGATAGAAAAAACTTATTTTGCTTGAAGTCCAGAAGACCTAATCAGCTTTGCCTAACCAGTCCTCTTAACATGGATAACAGAAGAGGGAATTAGTTCACTTTATTTTACTTCTGTGTAGCTTGCAACTGACCATTCCTGAATCCCGAAGTCAATAGAAAATTTGAATATCAAAAAAAATTCAATCTGAAAGAGGGAGTCAGAAGAATTCCTGTTATGGAAAATCATACGTTTTGTAGAGAAACAGAAAACTGGTCTGACATAGCTAATAAATCCTGATCTCTGACCCATGAGGTCAGTCTGTGCCACTTCTTTTAATGCAATAGTAATGCAAGTCATAATTTTAGTGTGATAACATTAAAAAAAAACCTTCTTTTTTAAAAGTTATAATAATAATAATATGCATTAACAATTGCTTTTACTTTCAGGGTGATCAAGGTTTCCCAGGTCCTCCAGGTAGAAGAGGTACTCCAGGCATTCCAGTAGGTGTCTGTGAAATTCACGACTGTATGCATTTTTACTCCCTATAGAAACTCAGTGAAGGAGTTTTGTAAAGCCTTATATTAGCTGGTATTTACAACAGTTGAAATATATAGATATCCCCCAATTTATTAATTTTGAATACAGTGCAGTAAAGAAACAAAAATTTAAAGTGATGCTTAATCTGCTGTATGATAGGTCTCAACTTTTTGGGCATGCAAATTTATTGTCTGATATTAGCTCTTTAATGTCTCAAGGCATATTCATGAAAATTTAACACTTGCTTCTCTAAATATGTACAGCATGTATTTAAATAGATTTCTTTTTCAGTTTATGTCTAAGTATCATTGAGGATAAAACCTTCTTGTACCAATAACAGAACTAGGAATTAAAGCCAGGACTTCTATTGTGGCTGTATTGCTTTAACTCAATTTTTGTTGTTGCTGTTGTTGTTATTTCTGTTTCTTTGCAGATTTTTTTTTTTTTTAAGTTTATAAATAACTCTCAAGACTGTTCTGTATGTGCTTGTAGAATTGCAGCAGAGTGTCTGGACTACTTTTTGACAGTATGTCATTTTTTTCCTAAATTGAAATCAGGCACAACTAACATGTACGTGGCTATATACTGTGTTCATGAAAGTAAATCACTTAAAGAGTGCTGAGTTTAGAGAATATTTATAACATGTCCTTTCACCGTTGTTAATTACTTTTCTGTTTTAGTAATATGATTGTTCATCTCTATAGGGTATTGCTGGCATAAAAGGAGATAAGGTCAGTCATTTACACTATATAATCTGAAATATTTATTGGAAATTAACAATTTATACTCATGTTTGCTGCTCAAAATGAGTACTTGACATCATCATTCACAGGAAACAGGTTTATTTTCCAGAAGTACAACAAATTTTGGTGCTTTTTCTGTGTTAGTTACACTCATTCTGAGATACGAAATTGTATTTTTTTCCTTTCCTTTAACTACAGTTATTGGATGTTAAGAATTTATCTCTTTTAAGCACATGAAGAATGAAGCCCTTCCTCAAATAGCTTAAGGAATTCATATGGAAATGTACAAATGCACTAGAGAGTAGCTGAAGACAAAAAAAAGGACAGAAAAACAGATCAAGACTATGGTTAAGAAAACAATGTAGATCTGAAATGAAGATTACTTCTAATACAGAGAACTCGGTTGCCTAAAAAACTTATTTTCTGTTTAATAAAATCTTTTATAAAGTTAGGAACTATCTGTAGTGGACACTTAACAGTCATCTTGCAATTCTGATATTGCTTATTCCCCTACAGACTCTAGAAGATTTGAAGCGTAGGATACAGTAAAAAGTTCTACAAGCATATCTTCCTATCTGGTTTGTCTCATTGTCCAGGGGTGCCCTGCAGATGGATATGACCAAGGATATGGTGCAAAAGGTGATCCTGGACTGCCAGGAATGCCTGGACCTCAGGTAATCAATAGTTAACTCTTAATGTGAGATGTAAGTATATATATGCCTACAGTTGTATGTATGTGCATGTGGCCATATAATAAATTATTTTTAAGTACTATGTATTTATATATGTGTAGTATTTTTTACAATTACTCATCTCTAAATGAATCATTAAAAATTATTAACTTCATATAATCTGACAAATGCAGTTTATCAGAAGTCTTTTTTTCTGACTTTTCAACACAGAATACACCAGAATAGTAATTATCTGTCATCAGAACCAGCAGTCTCCATTGTCTATTAGTTAAATGGGGATAAGAAAGTCAGGTTGCATACAAGAAAAATTGCTTTAGAAATGGTGAAAAATTCCCCATGAAGTAAAATTGGTTCAATTTCTCTAGAAGTGCTATCAAAAAACAATATGATCTGTATTTTTTCTAAAAAATGACAAGATTAGTAGAAAACAGCAATGTAGCCGTTTATTTTGACTGTTAGTATAAACAGAGTACATTGAATTAAACTGAAAATCAGCATTTTAAATTTCCAATTTCTTAAAAAAGGAAGCTTTGAAGAATAGGATTTAATGCATAGAATGTTCCAAAGCTTTGTCTAACAGCAGAACTACATAGATAATTAGAATGTCCCTTGTTGCATTAAACAGGACTCATACCCTACAGTAGTTTAGATATAGAACAGGTATGTGTTCTGTGTTTCAAAACACAGAATTATACTTCTGCATTATCTTGAGACATAAAAAGGAAATCAAGATACAGTGCTGCTCCTGTTATTCAATTTGATTAACTTAGCATTATGATTTTCTCACAGTCTTGCTAGGACATTTATTCCTGTTGTGTTTGTTCATTTGTTTTCATTTTGTTTTTTTAATATGCAGGGTGCTCAGGGTGTTCAAGGATATCCTGGAGAAACTGGACCGCGGGGTCTTCCAGGAACTTCAGTGAGTATGATCTTAAATCACACTTGTTACTTTAACATTTGATTTGCTAAGCAATCTATGGAATTATCTGACTCTCAGATTTGAGATTTATAGAATTGGATTTCTGAAATCCATACCTTTCTGCAAAAAAGGTATACATCTTATAATTTATGTGTTTTCAGACATATCCTTGTCTAAGTAGGCTTAAATTTTTATTTTCAAATAACTAGCTATAAACTAACATTAAGCACTAATGTAAATAGCTATAACAGAGGTATATGTTTGCAGTCGGACCACGTAAACTCTACAGTCTCTTCACAACAAATAGCAGTGGTAATGGTGCAAGAAGAAATGAAAGAAAGTAATATAACTCAAGTGAAAGCTGGGCACTTCAGGGCTCCTATATTGGTGTGAATACAGTAATTTTTTTTACATTTTGAGTTGTTTGTTTCTTTTTTTCTTTTTTTTTGTAGGGAATGCCAGGGAGACGAGGACCTCCTGGACCTAAGGTAGTCTCAGATTGGTAATGAAAATGAGAACTTCCTGTTATGTGTAACATCTATTTGCTCATTCCATGGGTACTATTAAAATACATTTTGTAAAAAGCTCCAAATTGTGTTTGTTTGTTTTTACAGGGTCTTATGGGAATGAAAGTAATAGGAACCAAAGGAAGAAAGGTATTTGCATGCAATGCTTAAAATGTTTTTAACTTTTGTTTTTGATTTACTTGGTGAAATGTTTGGTAAAGTAGGTACTGTGAATAAAAATTCTCAGTATATGTGTGGAAGTCTTTTACTGGAAAATGGTAACATGGCAATATATAAGGACAAACTGTTTTCATTTAAGAGTTGAAGATATAAACTTCCTGACAGAAGAGTAGAAACATAAGAGAAGACAGCAGTTAGTATTTACTAACACAAGACATATATATATCATTTATATGTCAATATCATTTTTATTTGCTCGGTGTTCCTAACTGCTTATCCAAGTATGTAAACACTGGTAAATATAGAGCATCTGTAGGCTCACAATTTTTTATGGCCAGCGTCTTTTTTGTTCCAGCCCTTGTGATGCTAGAAAACCTCCCAGATTTTGAGGAAAAAATTGGATGATTCATCTTTCATTGTCTTACTTTGTATGCCATATAATTTACATTCATAGAAATGACAAAGAATATGACCTCAGCCTGCAGTTGGAGGACCAGTGTAGTCAGTCTGAATGCCCTTACAGAATTCTTTTAAGAACTTGAGTCATCTCAGAGTTAGGCTAATGGACCTGCACAGGTTCAGCTGTGGTCTGAAGCATCACTGACAGCAGGATTGATTTTAATTTTGTAGTTAGTACTAGGAACATGCTAGAAGGTTCCTGGCAAAATGTTGAGAACTACAGATGATTGATTATTTGTGAAGCATTGTTTGCTGTTACAGTGCAAGTACTTGCAAAGGCGTTCCCTTGGCTTAAAATCATTTAGAATCATGGATAATATTTTGTTGAGCTCTGCAGGAAAGGTCATATTTAGGAATTTTCCTGTTCATCAGTGCAAAGTGTATTTTGTTATTAATGTTTAGATCAAGAGCACAAAAATGAATTTTACCTTTCAGTAATTTATTGCAGTCGTCTTCTTGTAGTATGGGGTTACAGTTTTGGGGATGTCACCAAAGGCACTTCATGTATTTTTATTAACTGCCTTGATCAAATTGGGAGAAAAATGATGATAATTGTAAGGAGGTGTTTTAAATAAATTTAGAGATAAAATAGTATTAAAGGCACTCTTTATGCTAATTTGAGATACATTCATTATATATACATTCTTAAATTTCTCACCTAGGAGAATTCTGTCATAGCAGTCTTAAGTTTCCTGTCTGCCTTTTTACTGGGAGGTAAAAAGCAAGCAAACAGGAATGTTAATGCTATTAACAGGTAATTGTAAAGACAGAAAAAAACTATCAATGTCGTAAGTATAGCAGTAGTCATTTGAAATAAACAAACTAACAAATTTGTAATGGCTTCACTTTTTCTTTTTTTTTAAGGGAGACACTGGGTTAACTGGACCCCCTGGACCACCAGGAACTGTTATCGTTACATTAAGTGGACCAGACAACATGACGGTAGTAAAATAGTCAAAGGCTGTGTTCCAATAAAACATTTTACTGTTTTTTACTTTGTGCAAGGACACCTTTATCTTCATTGTCCTGATAACATTTGTTTTCACCCATTCTAACCTGTTCAGTATTCTTTAGTTAGGTATTAAGCTTTTCTTACAATGTGTCTGTTCAGTTTTTCATACATTCTTGGGAGTAGGTCAGTGACTTCATCAGCCAATTCCCTCAGGAATCTGGGGTACACCTCATCAAGACCCGTAGACATACGGATGTTCAGGATCCTCAGGTGGTTACAAACCTAATCTTCACTTACAGAGGGAGAAAAAGAACTCCAAGTTCAAACTGTCTGCTTGAGGGCTATGTATAGTGCAGTCACTAGTGAAGACTGAGGCAAAAAAGTTACTGAATCCCTCAGCCTTGTCCTCATCTGTTGGTTACTAGCTTGCCTGTGTTGTTCACTAGGGAGGGTATGCCCTCCTGGACCTTTCTTTTCCAGTTGATGTACCTATTTGGAAATCTTTCTTATCCTTCTTTGCACTCATTGCCATAGGCAGGGGTGCTGCTAGGAAGTTGCTGATTCGTTTAGTCATTTAAGTGCAGCTATTTATGCTTAAGTAATCTTGTCAGCGATGTGAGGATTTCCTATTTGTTACACTTGGATGTTTTGATAAGACAGAAACACCTCAGTGGCCATATTAAATTTTGAATTAATTAATTAATTAATTTTTCTCTATAATAGGATTTGAAAGGAGAAAAAGGAGAAAAAGGATCAAGAGGGCTTCCAGGGCCAATGGGATTTACAGTAAGAGACGGCAGTAAATGCCATAAATCCAAACATTCTGACAGCGATTCTTTAGAGTCCAGTATTATGCTACTTATTCTGACCTTTAATGAATACCTATTAATGTTATTCTACTTGTACTTCATCGTTACACAATTTAAAGTGAAAAAAAAATAGAAGATGTATTTAATTTAGGAAACGTGAGTTAAATTGTGTGTATTTTGAGGGTGTTTTTGTTATAGGGGCCAACTGGTGATTCTCAGAGTGAAAAGGGTGACCGAGGAGAACCTGGAGCACAGGTATGTGAAAAAGGCACGTATATGTTAATCTTCCTTGAAAAACAGTTTTGTTCTGTTGCTGTTCAGGGCAAAGCTGTTACTCTGTTCCTTTGCAGTTTTCAAATCAGATTTTCTAAGATGCAAAAACTCTTTCATCCAGTAAACTAGACTAGAGATCTGAAAGTCAAATATTTGTTCTTACAGGCTCACATACTGTAAGTACATGAAATAAAGGTCAGTTGATGGTGAATACACTTCAATTTGTTTTGTTGTGAAGGTTCTACTATTGAAAGTTACTCAAAAATATACTTTTCTGGACATATACTTACTTTATACTGCAAGTGTACGTGCAGAAGTTGAATTAAAAGCATTTGTTTCACGTAGTGGGGCAGACATAAGCAAGTATATTTAACCAACAGGTGTGAAGAAAGTTGTCATAAGAGTTAATCGGTTAACAAAACAATATGACAATTTTGTGGCAAAATTAGGATTTTTTTTTTTAAGTATGCATGTTAAAATATAATTAGTTGAGTGTATAATATCATGAAGATAATTAAATAGTAAGGTGCCACTTTGTTTACAAGTGATTTTAACTTTTCACATAAAATCTGTCAAAAAAGATGTATGTTCATAGTAATTAAACCTGTTTAACAGTTTATTGTTAAACCAATTTAATGTATATATTTTAACAGCTTACATGTACTGTTACATAATCAGAAAAGAACCCTGAAATACTCCAATTAAAATGCTTTGTTGTATTTCCTAAACAAAACATTCTAATTCCTCAATTCTAAATAAATATTAATAAATTCATATTAAGAAATATATTAATAATCGCAATATTAAGAAAAATGATTTTTAAATGAAATATGTAATTCCACGTGAACATACATTTTAAACTTTTCCATAATTCTTGTGATTGTAATAAATTTTCTTAGGCAGGGAAGAGTAACAGCACAGGACTAATACTGTTTATTCCTCTTCCTTAGTTTAACTGGTGCTTTAACAATGATGATGCTACAGAGCAACTCAACTTTTATTACTCCTATACATTATGAAAAATTGATCCATTAATTCAAACAGAAATTTGAAGTACTGGAAGTCTTTACTATCCAAAAGCAAGATAGCTTTCTGTATTCTGTATTCTTTTTGCAAAAGTGTTTTAGAATGCATCTTCATTGTCTCCTCACATACTCTTGTTGAGAAAGCAGTAGAGCACTCTTGCTTTTCTACCCCTTGTCCTAAGAACTACAAATTGTACTAAAGTGTTGATTGACTGGCTATTCAAAAAGGAAAATGACAACTACAAAATATCAAATAACTGAATTTTATATTCTAGAAAAAAGGATTATTTGAGTCAAGGTATAAGGCACAGGTAGTATTACTACTTCCAGCTTGCCTTCTGCTCTTCCAGAGATTCATCTTTCATCTCTGATTAAATAATACTATCTTTTGAGTATTTCTTTTTTTTTTTTTTTCCTGAAACTTACATTGTAATTCATGGTCTGATCTATGGTTTTGGTGTTTTTTGGTTTAGTTTTCCCCAAAATAATTTTACCTTTCCTTGAGTTATTCTGTGCAAAAGGAATTTCTAAAATGTACTTCATCTCCTGTTGTTCTGAACACATCATCATAATCATAATCTTTCACCCCATGCTTCATCTTGTTGCTACCTTCCTGCTATGGATTTTAATGAACCACCTTTTCCTGGTTTCTGCCCTCAAGGTGAAAAGTAAGGTATCCATTTCTATAATCATACTGTAGTTTACTTCTATTTTGCTCCCCATTTTTCCTCAGCTAATATTCCACAGGAGGAGGGATGTTCAGGAATTATCTTAACCTCTGTGTTTGTGATTACTAGTTATGATTAGAAATAATGAACATTTGTGAATAACCTACATCGCTTCCGAAAATTTATAAAGACATGATGTACAGTGACATGTACAGCACTTAGTTGTTATGTTCTTAGAATGCAGTTACACTTCTGTAGATCTTTTTAATTTTATTATTTTTTTCTTCTTTTATTTTATTTTTCTTTGTAGGGTAAACCTGGTAAAGAAGGTGCCCCAGGACTACCTGGATTACCGGTAATGAAGGAAACCCTCAGAATGTTTTTTGAGTAACAGTCATCTGTTTAGCATGGTCATATCTTCCTGTCACAGCCGTTGTAAAATATGCTGATTATGAATATGAAATATGAAAATGCTGACTTGCATGCATTGTTAAACGTTTCCATTCACCAAACTGGCCTTAGGACATACCATGAACCTATAGATTTGTGCAGGAGGGGGAGGCACCCTATGTAGGTCTTGTTGCATCTTTGTAAAAGAAGAAGACTTGTTGCTTGCAGCTAACTATGAAATGTGTCAAACACATTGAAAAAATGTGTCAAACACAGGTCAAAGAAACACTAGATCAAGAAAAATTAGCTACTGAATTTCATGCTGGTTAATCAAGTTGAAATTTTTGCAAGAGAGTTAAACCTTATCTCAGCCAAAATCAAGAAGCAAAATAACAGATTTTAATCGATAGAATCAATGGGACTCTTTTACAAAGAAAAGCTGTAGTCAAGGTCACAGCCATCTTGACCTGAAATTAGATGATTGATAGATGTTAAAATTGTTATCTTGAAGGAAATGACAAAATATAATTCTTAAACTGTGTCATTTTATACCCAAAATGATCTCATTTGTGTACTGGCTCAATAGTTATTCAATTTTATATTTATTTCACTTGAATTTTAATGACATCATTAGGGTCAAAATGAACTTAAAAAAGCTGATTTCATGTACATCATCCTCCTACTAAAATATTATCCTCATTTTGTCAAAACAACCATAGTACTTAGTCTAAAGATTCCAGTCTGACAAAAAACTTGGAATGACAGATTGCAAGTCTTCACTGTCTTATTACTCAACTAACACAAAGAATGCCTTCTGTCGTCACAAACACAAGTCATTGTTCTCTTCCTATTTCTGCATTACAAACAAGGATTGCATTCAACTGCATAAGCCCTGGCAAAATCCTTTTTCCTTACATACCTACTCTTGCAGAAAGCCTTAGCAGGAGTCTGTGTTATTTTCCATCCTGGTCTTGCTGACACCCCTTAGTGGTAGAGATCAGCATAATCACAGGGATTGGGAAGATCTGGAAGATGAAGTTGCTGTATGTGAGAATATCACATTGTGTTCAGTTATCTTCTTTCAGAAACATCAATTTGCAGAGGAAAGACAAATGAAAGCCTCATATGTCTGTGATGTTTGAAGGGGCTTCACCTTAGGATTGGTACAATATGCTGTTAGAAGGGCGAGTTTGCATGTGAGACCTGTAGTATAGCTTGCAGGCAAGGAACTTTACCCTAACCTTAGTCTCACTAAGATGTCTTCCTCTGACCAAGTCATATTCATATTGCCATTACCTTAATAAAAGAAAAATTTCAGTTCTAAATCTTATTGATGACAGTGCTAAGAGATTATTTTTCATAACATTGTCTGCTATCACCTGCAGGGACAAAATGGTGAACAGGGCAAACCAGGACTGACTGGGAGACAAGGAGCTAAGGTACTGGCAAATGTTTTTGTTGTTGGGTTTTTTGTTTTTTTTTTGACAAGTAATAATATGTAGAATAGGGGATGGATAAACTTTAATAGATGATGTGTATGAGCTAGTGCCCATCTTTGCCTGCTGGTGTGTTTGTGTAGTTTTTCAAATGTGACTGAACAGTGTTGTGTTGGGACCAGAGACGGGTCAGGAATAGGAGTCCTTTAATGCTGCAAACAAAGTACTGAGGTGACAGAGGATACAAATGTCATGTCAATTGTTGTTTTTAATGAATAAAATTAACCAATTTCTGTCCTTTAATGAAGGGTATAAAAGGAGACACTGGTCCACCCGGAGCTCGTGGTCGAGTAAGTGTAAATTACCTTCATCATAACATTTGTCTAGACCACTAGAATAAGAATAAGCCAAACTGACTGCATATGGCATTTTCAGATGCCTCATGGTGCTCTTACTGGAATATGTCATTCTGGAGGTACTGTTATTTTTGAGTGTTTCACAGAGAAGGCATCTCCCTTCATGTAAAATTGGATGCTAAGTCAGCATCTCATTAGACTTCAGTCATTTCCACTCCAGTGGCCTTCTTAAAGGACCCGTGTGCATCTAATGGTAATTTTCTGTTCAAATTGCCCAGAAAGAAATGACTTTAAATAAACTGACTAATCTGTGATATTGACATAGCAATAAAAACACGCTCTGCTATTCAAAAAATTAATAGAAAAAGAAATGATGAATTTTAGTTTTAAGCAGTTTTTTGTTGTTCCTTTTAAAACTGGTGTACTAGTAGTCCATCTACGTTTCAGTGTGGTGTTTGTGTATCAAGGAAAGACTCTTACTGTAATCTTATTTTTGGGTAGTAGTGCCCATGCAAAAAAATCCAGAAAAGAGCAAAAAAATTACAGTTACAAAAAAGCAGAAATATAGCTAATAACACTTTGATTCTGCTGTTGGCTTAGGGAAATTTTTTTTGCAAGAACTAAGAATATACTAAGAATATTGAGAATATGAATTTTAAATGAACGACTTCTGTATGAATTTGTGATTTAGCTTGATGACTGTCTATTTTCATATGTGATTATTAGGATAGTAGCCTAGATATTGCTGATGCTGCTTTTAGGCAGTGGAATACACTGATTCCTGAAGGTTAATATCAAGAATATTTTCCCTGTCATGCTACTTAAATATTCATGATTAGATCTCCAACTTATACCTTGCCTGTATAATTACCTCAACAGACGGAGATGTTCTCTGAGAGTTAAGGAATTTGATTGGAATTCCCAACTCCCTCTATTTGTAAAAGGCTTGTAGCTTTATCTGCGTGTTAACAATTGTACCTTAATTTCTGACTGCTTGTGAGTAATTAGCATGTGATTAGAAAGTTCTCATGGTGTCACAATGTCAAAATGATGAGTGAAATCATAACATTGTTCTATCTAAATGGTCAGGATGAGGCGCTGTGCTTTTCTCTTCACTCTTACTATTTTTTCTTTTCTTGCTATCTTTTTATTAAGACAGAGTATTATGATGGAGTTGGTGAAAAAGGAGATGAAGGACCCCCTGGACCTCCAGGACCAAAAGGCCAACGTGGCATGCCTGGTTAGTAGCCCATTAAGACTAGAATATTTTGAAAAGAGCTGTTTACTCAAAGGGTTTGCTGCAGGCTAGATTTTTGAGCACCTAGCAACTTGCTTCTGCCTTTCCAAGAATATTTCCAAATTACTCCTATGAAATTGCAGAACTGAAATTTATCCTGAGATTTGTGGACAAATTTCCTTTTAAATATAGTGAAGTCAGTATACTTCTTTGTGCAGATAATTGAGTTCAGGACCTAAACTCACTTATACTCTGTATAATGACCCCAGTGGATTATTCCATCAGAGCATTATTTATGTATGCCATAGACAAACCATCAGGGCTTTAAGTCTACTGCTGAAGGTTGTACTTTTTTCGGCTTTCATAGATTGGCATTTACCATTTTTTGTTGCCTGTCACCCTAAAACAGTAATGGTTTTCTTTTGTTTATTTTGTCCATGCTGTAAAATTAAAATGTACTAATTTATTTGAACCAGATTTTAGTGAGAATTGCCAGTGTGCAACAGTCGCATAAATGGTATATTCCTACAGAGACAAAACTAAACTCTTAAGAGGTAAAATGAGAGAAGAATGCGAAGTCCAAAGACTGTAGTCAGTGTCATTGAGCAGTGCCATGTAGATCATACCATTTTTTAACTGAAGTTCTAAACGTTATTTTGCAGGGCCACAGGGTCCTCCTGGAGATGCTGGCAGACCAGGTATATGCAATAATTTAGTACCTCCCTATTATAACCAATCAGCTTCGTGAAAAATCTTAATTTTGTAAGACCTTGAACATAACTCTGGGTGGCAAAAATGTGTCACCCAGAATTTTTGATGAGACAAGTATTATATGTATCTCAAAGAGAGATGAAAGAAAATGAAAGAATTTTAAAATATATTTCCATTCTCATGATAAGTATTTAATAAATCGGATTCATGATATGAACTCTGAGACAATGTGTTTTTCCTGTTCAACCTGCAAAGTTTACTTTGCTTTGAAGTTCCATTTCTTGTTTATTTTTATCTTGTTTATTGTTTTATATTGTTTGTTTTTTTATTTTTTTCCTCTTTTGTTAGGTGTGTCAAGACCTGGTCTGAGAGGTCCCCCAGGATTTCCTGGGCCAAAAGGAGCAAAAGGAGGAAAAGGGCAAGTGGGCTTGTGTATTGTAGGCCCTCCAGGGCTACCTGGGATTACTGGCAGGATTGGTTCTGTTGGATTGCCAGGTCCTCCAGGAGAACCAGGTGACATTTCATTATTGTATACACAGTGTACAACAACAAATCTAGAGTCATCTCAGTATCTAATTAATTGGATTATGTAAATACTCAAGAATAGAGTGTATTTTGAGTTGAACATGATTTATCTTTGGAAATTTCATTTTAGAATATTCATTAAAAAGCATGCATGGCAAGGGTCTGTGGTTCATTGTTAGTGAGATTCTGGGAAGAAGGTATAGTGACTTCCTCGTATAAAAATTTCTCACTTTTTTGTATAACTCTGACTAAAAATCTCACTACATAATCGCAGGAAGGACTAATGAGAGAAATCCCAATATTATTTTTTCCACAAACTGCAGTATTTCTGTAAAACTATATTCAGAAAGTTCTATTCTAACAGTTAGAGAGATCACATGGTTACCTACATAGGTCTTAGTGAGCACAGAGCTGATAAGAAGTTCTGGCAGCATGAAAACAAAAGTTTAAGAAGTTTTAAGAAGTTCTAGCAGCAAAGTAATAAATGAGCCAATTGAGTAGATGCCGTTTACAGTGCTTTTAGAGAGTATATTAACCAGGAGAAGGTCTTTAACAAAAAGCTTCATGTTTCCATTGTATATGGTATGGCTAACACAGATTCTTTTTTGATGTAATGCTTCTCTTTGCTTTCTTAAAGATATCTATCCTGCAAATGTATTGTTCAGTGTATCTTCTGCTTTTTCCAGAGTGATAGTAAATACATCAGAATAATAATGACAAAGATACTTGAAAGTATTAATAATCTACAATTAAAGTAAAAGCTTCCTTTCTAGTTCTGGGAAAGAAAGAGCTATGTTTCTGCTGATTCAAATAAAATGTAAATATTTCCCCCAGGAGGGAATGTGCTTTTTAAAGGAGCCTCCCTGGCTGGACAGATGGATCCAGCAGCAGTCTGATGAGATTTACTTTAGCTTTGCCCTACTTATCCTCAAGTATTTGAA
This sequence comes from Odontophorus gujanensis, assembly GCA_013399175.1. Taxonomy (NCBI): domain Eukaryota; kingdom Metazoa; phylum Chordata; class Aves; order Galliformes; family Odontophoridae; genus Odontophorus; species Odontophorus gujanensis. The sequence goes on along the minus strand of VXAB01010292.1, from coordinate 737,884 downwards.
GTAAAAGGTGTTTTGGACTTGTCCAGGTAGTTCTTTCTTAAATAAATGCTGACACCAGCTCAACCCTGAACCTTTTTTTTCTGCTTTAGCAAATGGATAATTGTCTGATCTATTGGTGCCATGCTTTTTTCATTAACAGGTAGAGTAACTTTTAGAACAGGCCTACCAGGACTTCCTGGACACCCAGGGTGTGCAGGACCTCCAGGACCTCCAGGAGACATTGGCATGAAAGGTCAGTGATTGTGTTTACTAGCTGTGTTTCAGGATTGGTATAGTGTTCACTTGGATAACAAGATGTCAGAGGTACCAGAGAATATTACTGTTGTGGAGTAAACTTTTCAATTTTTGAGAACTCTTATAGCATAGCAGAAATAAGAGCAGAAAAAAAAATCGTGTTCAGCCTCAGTGCAGGGTTTTGTATATCTTGGTTTCAAGTAGAATTTTTTTTTTTCTGCGTGAGAATGTTTTCTCTGAATGAGATCAGGAGAAGATTGTAATGGCAGTTACTGGCCTTTTCATGTGGAAACTAAGACACAGAGCTGAAAAATTCCTTTTCCATTTCTGCTTCCTTTCTGAAAGCTATCACTTAGAAATAAATGGTCTGGTTATGTCCATAGACCCTTGTAAAATTTTTAAATTGACCTCTCAAGCTGTTTGAGTTCAGAGGTTTTAAAAACAATTTTAGAGATAGCAAGATATTATCCTCCCCTTACAGTAAACAGCAGCTAAGAGCAATGCATGCACCAGTACCACACATCAGTTGTATAGCACTGCAGCCAGGGTGTAGATCTTCTCTGGGACAGTTATTATTACAGGTTGGTAAGGTTTTTATGTTCCCCTGATGTTATTTCCAACACCACTAATTGGTCTTTGAGAGAAGGTTCCTTCTGCAAATATCACCACAGGAGCTGCTAAATTTGTATGCCACTTGCCAGTCATTAAAGTAGCCCCTATGAAGCTTTATCAACTTGAAACCTTTGTTACTTTCTTCTTTTGAAAATATTTGCTTATCGATAGAGTGACTGTAACCAAACAGCTTACTGAAACTAGAATTGAAAAAAATCAAGAGATTTAAAGTAGGTATTCCTATGTTGTCATTTAAATGTTGTCAGTTCTGATTCACTGTCTGACAACAGGTAATCTTGTAGTGCATTGGAAATGACCTTCCATCGAAGTTAAGGTCACATTTCCTACACTGCTCTTTGACCAGTATGTTTTGGCCACCCTCTGCAACAAATTTTATAATACATTGGTTAGGCTTAGGAGTTACTTGCTGTTGAACAACTAATTAATTTTATTCCTTCTAGGTGATGAAGCTTGCATGTGTACTGATTGCAGCTATATTCCGGGAACACCTGGTCTTCCTGGTTCTCCTGGGCCACGTGGCCAGGATGGCATCCCTGGTAAATGATCTCAGTATTCGTTATGGGATAGTAGCTCCATTTGCTGATGTGAGCCTGAGCTCTAAAAGCATTTATGCCTGAGCACGGAGCTTATGTGCTGCTTGAAGCAAGGTCAATCTGTGCTCGTGCAATCAGTGTGAATGGCAGTAACATTCAGTGTTGAGTGTGATTGTCAGAGCTTGTCAAAACCATTTCCTTATTTTCTTCTTCCTTTGCAAAATGTGCTGTTTCTTTTCCAGGTAGAGAAGGAGCACCAGGTCCCAAAGGAGCTCCAGGTTCTCCAGGAGCACCAGGATTTCCAGGAGCTCAAGTAAGATTTGAATTTTTTCAGATTATTTTTCAGATCCCGTAATAATTTCAGATAAATGTCACAGCTGGTGTTATATGCTGTGTTATACTGGGTGATTTCAACGGTTGTCTGTCATGTCCTTGCCTTGTACATTGTGTGCAATCCTGGACTCTCAATAACAGAAGGATATTAAGATACTTGAAATTGACCAGAGGAGGGCAACAAAGCTGGTAAAAGAGCTAGAAGGTATGTCCTGTGAGGAGAAGCTGAGGACACTTGGTCTGGTGAAGAGGAGGCCAAGATTCTGTTCATCTACATAATGCTATAATCATGACAGTGGCTGTTAAGCATATACAGTTTTGTCTTATATGTCTACTGTATATTTTGATCTTATTCACATCTCTCACTTCTCTTGTCTCTGGTTATACTGAGAAACTTATAATGTCCTGTTCACTGGTACAGAGGACATTCCTTCTTGGGAAACTTGCTGAAGAGGGATGAAAGGCACCTGCTACAGGCATAGCACTTGGTTGTTTGTCTTGTGCATGTAGTAATAGTTTTTCTTGGGAAAGTACAGTAGATGCCATCCTATACAAAACTGTCATATGAACAAATATATATTGTGGTGCATACAGATGTATAACTGAAAGAGCCTGCTAATGTTTTTTTTTTTTTTTCATTCCAAGAATTCA
>VXAB01010292.1:681479-735399 GCA_013399175.1 Odontophorus gujanensis | reverse complement strand
AACAAAACTGTCATATGAACAAAAATTTATTGTGGTGCATAAAGATGTATAACTTAAAGAGCCTGCTAATTTTTTTTTTTTTTTTTCATTTCCCAAGAATTCACGTGCTCAAGGTCACTAGATCTCAGTGAGCTTTCTGCTCTACATTATACCCTGAGGGGGTCAAGGAAAGAGCAGTGAAATTAGCTACAGGTAGCCAACTATGGCAGCTACAGTGTCCCTAGGGTGAGAGTCCCATGAGGAAAAGAAATCTGATTTTAAGATGTTTTGTGGTACTCCTATTTGTGCCACTGATTGAAGTGTTCACTTTCAGTAAATAGAGATGAGAATAATGAGAATCTTTCTCAGGTATTTAATTTAAATACTAGTTAAAAAAAAAAAAAAGCTTGAGAACAGTTGACAAGTATAGCACTGTAATTTTCTTGATTGTCTTTTTTCCAGGGACCTCCAGGTTTTAAAGGAGATCAAGGACTAAAGGGATCAAAAGGTGAACCAGGATATGTATATCCAGAGGGACCAAAAGGGGAGCAAGGGGATCCAGGATCCAGGGGGGACAAAGGAAGAAAAGGATCAAGTGGATTTCTGGGAAGACCTGGCTTTAAAGGTCACAAAGGTTCTAAAGGTGAAGAGGTGAGTATGCAGTGTTTGTAGTGAATACAGAATTATGAAAAGCTTAGTCAATTATTTTATCTTATATAACAATCAGTTTTACGTGTTGTGATATTTCAGCTGAATATCCTCTCCCTGACTTAGGGTTACTATGGTCATTTATAGTGATCAATCCCAAGTGAAAACAAAAGAATGACAGTGAAAATCTTGTGTAATATCAAAGAGAAAAGAGGCTGGTGTGGATGCATGCTGCTGGAAAGTCTCAGCACTATCTTAGAGTGCCGTGATATATTTATAAACGACAAAAAAAAAAAAGAAAAGNCTAAAGGGATCAAAAGGTGAACCAGGATATGTATATCCAGAGGGACCAAAAGGGGAGCAAGGGGATCCAGGATCCAGGGGGGACAAAGGAAGAAAAGGATCAAGTGGATTTCTGGGAAGACCTGGCTTTAAAGGTCACAAAGGTTCTAAAGGTGAAGAGGTGAGTATGCAGTGTTTGTAGTGAATACAGAATTATGAAAAGCTTAGTCAATTATTTTTATCTTATATAACAATCAGTTTTACGTATTGTGATATTTCAGCTGAATATCCTCTCCCTGACTTAGGGTTACTATGGTCATTTATAGTGATCAATCCCAAGTGAAAACAAAAGAATGACAGTGAAAATCTTGTGTAATATCAAAGAGAAAAGAGGCTGGTGTGGATGCATGCTGCTGGAAAGTCTCAGCACTATCTTAGAGTGCCGTGATATATTTATAAACGAAAAAAAAAAAAAAAAAAAGGAAAAAAAAATTTTTTTGTTTACCTCGCAGTGCTTGAAAAAAAAAAATCAAAGAAGTTCCTGTTGGGTNTATAAACGAAAAAAAAAAAAAAAGAAAAGGAAAAAGATATTTTTCTGTCTACTCGCAGTGCTTGAAATAAAAAAATCCAAGTAATTCCTGTTTGATCTTTCGGAGTTAATCGCTAGTCAGGGCTGAGAAAAATCACAAAAGCTGGGAGAATTACTTTAAGACTAGAATTGTTAGGACAGAGCTTATTCACCAGAAACAACAACTAGCAATTATCATTGTGATGTGTTGGCTGAGAAACTATAAAAGTAATTCAGATATAATTCTGTCTAAACCTGACCTCATTGTACTCAAGGAGAATCAATGTTGACATTTTGTTTTTTCCCAAACCTTGCTTTGAAAATTAAAAAGTAACAGTTCAATGTAATGCCACAGTTATTGAAAATCAAACTGGTTTGTCCTATTTCATTTTTAATAAAAAGGATGGACGAATGCCCTATGCTTGTAACAACTGATATTAAAATAAATATTTTCTTGATAACAAGTAATTCAGTCATAAAATTAACTATTCAGTTAACAGAGCTGCTCTGCTGCTGAGATAATGTGATACCATGGTCACAGAGAATCAGGCATTTTGTTTTGAAGGTTAGCATGAAAAGAAGTAATTCTTGGTGTACAGACATGTGTAATCATTAATAGGGATTGCCTGGTTCAAAAGGAGATAGAGGGCAACCTGGATTGCCTGGTAACCCTGGTCTTCCTGGAGATATGGGACTTCCTGGACTTCCAGGATATGGACCACAAGGAGTAAGAGGTGTCAAAGGCTCTAAGGGATTACCTGGCCCACATGGATTTCCTGGAGAAGCTGGTTTGTAACTTAATATTTTATTGTTCTTTACCTATGTTGAACATCTCAATTGCAGAGAGAGACTGAAGACAAATAAAAGTTATGAAACATAGGGAGGTTTTCTTAGTATGAGATTTGTGTTGGTCTAACTTCAGTCCCACTAGAAACAATAGCACAAATCCTGAGGTTGGAAGGTGCCCTGCAGGTCCACTGGTCCAAAATCCTGCTCAGAGCAGGGTCAGCTATGAGATAAGAACAAGTTCCTCAATGGATTATCCAGTCAAGCCTTGAAAACTTCCAGGGAAAAAGGCTGCACATTTTTCAGCAACCTGTTCCAATGCTTGACTATCTTCACTATAAAAAAGACCTCTTGATTATGTATCCAGTTATCAATGTGAGCTAAGTCATCAGGAGAAAATAGGAAGCACTTTATCAGTGACAGAATCATCAGTGTGTTTATTTAAAGGCAAGTATAATCTGGAAGAACTTGAAGTTGGACAGATGTTTTCAAGATAGAGTCAAGTCACTTCTTAAAGATTTTTATATTTTAGATCCATGGAACTCTGAAGCTTAGTGCTTGTAACTGCAATGAAAGCTGGGACACCATATGCCTATGCTGTTGACTCATTTAAGAAATGAATTTGCTATACAAAGGGATGAAATTATCAGAATGCATCTGCCTGAGTCTTTGTCACTCTTTCTGGGTTTGTCACATTGTTCCACATATCAAAAAGTCTCCATAAATCTCTGTTGGAGACATTGCTGTTTGTGAGGTTTTTTGGTTTGTTTCTTTTCATCTGACCTGAGAGAAGTCATTGTCGGTGTTGACAATAACTTTTATTTCCTGCTTGAAATCATTTTGTGCTTTTTTTTCTGGGTTTCCACCAGACTGCAGCAGGGCTGAGAGGAAGTCATGAGGTGGGCTTAGCGTCAATAAAATTATTTCCCTATATTAAATCAGGATTTGAAGGTTATTAAAAATCTGTCAGAACTGCAGAAGTCTGCATTTTTAAATGAGTAGATTGCTTGCTAATATTTTAAAGGTTCCAGACTATAAGACTTTTATAATGTATTTCCTGAAGGTCTGAAGGGAGAGACGAGTAGGATAGCTCCATTAGCTGCATTGCCAGGACCTCAAGGGCCAGATGGTTTACCTGGACCCCCAGGAGTGCCTGGTGAGTATGTTTACTATTAAGTAATGTCAAAATGTGAGATGATCTGATTGGAATTTCTCTACTGTCTCCAGTTGGATAAAACTGTTGGTTTTTTTTGTTTGTTTGTTTGTTTGTTTGTTTGTGTTTTTTTAAGAACTGTAAGAATTTCTGTGGTGTAAAGACTTAGGAATTATCTATGTCCTTGTCTTTCAAGAAAATTAGGGGACGTGGACATAAAAATGAGCAGGAAGGGCATGTGGGGCCATGCCCACAATATGCAGTATAGTGGAGGGTGTAAGCAGTGCTATATTCTGTTTTCCAAGAAACAGAAACTTCAGATGTGTATGTTGCAGCTCGCATATCCTGAAATGTGCCTCTGGCATAATTTTGGCAAAGTCTAACCTAAAATACACTGCAACTCCTGCAGTACTTGAAAGAGAAGAATCAAAATTAGCTTAAAGCATTCTTAAGTTCTCGGTAGCAACAGTAAAAACAATTCTCATACAGTAGTTGCAAGCTTGCTCAAATAACCTTCCTTGCTTTATTAGCCATTGTTCTAAGATACTATGAGTGATCCTGGGTTTCCTTTATGTGCGGGCTCAGGGGGTGTTTCTCTGCTAGCTGATCTTCTAAATATTGCAGTGAGATTGAAGCTAACTGTAAGGCCTCTGTGATTTGATTTTATGGAACAGTGCTCCTTCAAACTGCTCTGAGTAGCACAGAGAAACCTATTGTCAGTTTAATGGTAGCTTCTATTCTTATATCTGGTTCTGCTCTGAGCCTCAGCCCTACAATGTGTTGCTTGAACATTCTCAGCAAGTGGAAGATTTGTATCTGCATATAGTTGTTCAGAAAAGTTGAAATTGGGAATATTTAAAAAAAACATAACTCACAGCCTTATGTCTGCTTTGATGCTGTGAATACAAAGATCATATTATTTTAAGTTATGTGGAGGATAAAGAGTGTTGAAGATTAAATGATACAATCTACAGTGATGTTCTAATTAATAATGATGAACTGGAAAACATAAACTCATTACATGTTGAAGTTCTGTGCTAAGATGCATCACAGTTTATGCATTTTCCTTGAACAGGTAGGGTTGGAACAAGTGGTCAACCAGGTGATGTGGGGCATCCGGGGCCAGCAGGTGACACAGGCTTTCCAGGGCTTGGTTTTCCTGGAAATACAGGCCCAAAAGGTAAAACACCTTTTGTTCTTCTTAAAAAAAAAAAAAAAAATTGAAATAGACATACAAAAAAAAAGTAGAAGTGTTTTTTGTTTTGTTTTGTTTTTGTTGTTTTGGTTTTTTTTTTAGGTATTTTTTAAAAATCTGAATTGAAATTGATTAAAAATTAATTTCCATTTTCATTTAAAAAAAAAGAGGATTAGTGAGGTGATTTTTTGCACTGTTGTAATTTACTGCCTTCAAGTTGCAAACTTAAAGTATTTCGGAGATGTATTAAAGCTGCCAGTAGGAAAATATTTTAAAAGGTGATTTTAAGGAATCAGTGCTTCCTGGAATATTGCTCAAATAAATAATTCTTTGGAGTGCCACATTTATTTCAGATGGATTCTGTTTACCTGCATGTCTGTTACAGAGTTGTACATGTATCATTTGTTTATTTTTAATCAATATTGATTCAATACAATGTTGTATCTGGTCTACTCAGGAGGAAATGGAAAACATTTTGAATAATGTGAATTTGGCCCTTCCTTGTTCAGAGCCGTGCCCCTGTTTTATATATGCCTTTGGATGCTGAAAATATTATGAACTACTCTCATAGTCCCATTAGGAAACATAAAAACGAAAAGTAGAAAGCTCTGCTACTAAAATTACTACAATGTAGCTTGTTGAGGAGGATAGCAGGGAGCTGGCAGCAGAACAGGTTCACTCCGATCGGTTACTTAACACTTGAAACAAGTAACTGAGCAGTGTTACAATGAGTATTGACTGAATACTTAGGGAAAAAGACTCTCTGTGATAGATGCATATCAGGATGTAACTTAATGTAGTGAAAGAAGTCCATAAGGGCTTACATACAAATACCCATTTGTGAAATAAGGTGATAAATACAGCATTTTGGACTGACATTTCATTTCATTTGCAGGAGATAAAGGACTGCCTGGAGGCAGAGGGGCACCTGGTTGTGAAGGAAAGACTGGAGAGCCAGGCCGAGCTGGAAATCTAGGACAACCAGGAGAAAAGGTTCAGTTAGAAATACAGTAGGCTTTTCCTTAGGACCCATTCATTAAATGTGACACTGCACAAATAAATTAACAAGTGTAAGGAAAATAAAAATTCCTGAATATACTAACCTGTGATGCACAATCTGTGAAATGAAATCTCTTATAAGAGAGGTGTTAAAGATGCAGGATTTCAGATCTCCATGTGTTTGGGATGTTTTGATACTTCTGTTTTCAGAGCACAGAAAGATTATTTCATTGCTTCAGCAAATAAATGAATGCCACAGCTTCTGAAAAGATGGCTACCCAGAAATTACTGATGGTGTATGTGATTGTAGGATACTAGACTAATCTGTAATCAGGATCCAAATGTGAACAAGATAGTAACACTTAATTGTTTGGAAAAGGTGGCATTTCTTTTTTTGTGTGTGTTCATAGGACATTCTTTTGTGTTATTGTTGTCGTTTTTTAATATGACAAAGAATGAGGGTTTAAATTTTTGGGTTTGTTTAATTATTATTTATTCTGTGCCTCAAACCACAGAACAGCTTGGTTTGAAGTGACCTTTCTGATCCAGATATGTAATTAGTGGCTTGTATAAGCTCAGCAATACTAACCAGCTTCAAGAACAGACTCATTTCCTCATACCCCAAACAACCAGCACTTCAGTCAGCCAATAAAAACAAGCAATTCAGCTTTTCCTTTCAGGAAAGAGATGGCACATTTATCATAAAAACAGTATTCATGGAAAACAGTGTTTGGAAGAATTAAAAGGGGAAGAGTCAAAATAAAAGACAGTAACCAAATATTCTGAATGTTCTAGGTGCTGACTTTGATTACTTAAATAAGTATCCTAAAGAAAAAATGGCTATCATGTAAAATAAAGGAAAAATTTTATTTTCAGATATAGGTCCAGCATTTTTCTGTTAAAGCAAGCATCATAATGCAATAACAGCCAAACTGAGGGAATTGCCTTCTTATACTTGGTAGCAATTTCTTAGATGTAGGAGACAGAGTTCAAAAGCTATTTAGACAAATTAATGTACTGGTGTGGAATTTGCAGCTGGTCAATAAGGAATATCCAGTGGTCTGCTGAATTGGAGCCATTATGTGTGATAAAAGGCTAGCTGATCACAGGGTGAAGAAAATATTTTGGCTGATTTGCAAAGTGTAGTATGTGGTGATTGTCTGTATTTCTGTGTTACAGGGTGACCCAGGCATGATTATTCCTGGAGAACCAGGCAAACTAGGTTCACCAGGAGGTCATGGCATTCCTGGCCCAAAAGGTGATACTGGATTTCCAGGACTTCCAGGCTTACCAGGGCATGCTGGACGTGATGGCGATAGTGGCCTTAGAGGTACTGTGGTCAAACAAGCATGAGGAACACAGCAAGTTACATCTATATTTTAAGGAAAGGGAAGCCAAGTCAAGCAACATTCACTCAAACTTCAAACTCCTATATAAACTGTTATGAAAACAGTCTTCTTTCTTTTAGGAGATCCAGGATCATCTGGTGCTCCCGGGGATCCAGGTTTTCCAGGGAAACCTGCTGAATGTCTTCCTGGCCTGCCAGGTTTGCCAGGTGCCCAGGGTGCTACAGGTCCACCAGGTAGGATGTTTCAAATCAGACAAGCTTTTTGGCTGAGTGCTTCTGGGCTTTATTTCTGCCTTCCAATGTCCTGAGAGACCTGGAGTTGCTTATGGATATTGACTATGGGATAATCTGTATGAAAATGAGATCTCATTTAAAAAGAATTATCTGCAGATTGGAGGAAGTATGTGACTAGGGTAGACTAAGATTAAGATTGCATTATATGACACAAAAAGTGATCATGAACTGATGCAATCTGTTTTAGTAATCTGTCTCATATGGGTTGAACTTGGTGCAGTGTCACTGATAATACGCAAAACAGAGGAAGAGTCGCAACTATAGGGAAAACCAGTTCAGGGACTCAGAGTACCTGCATTTACTGTGCATGATTTCCTTTCCAAGAGAAACACTCTTAGACACTCAACTCAGTTTTTCTCTTGCATGTGAACTCAAAAAATTATTATAAACCTTACATACACTGTCATGCATTTTTTCTTAGGAAGAAGAGGCTCATTAGGTTCAAAAGGCAGACTAGGTCCCCCAGGCTTGGGTATCCCAGGAATCTATGGAAAGCCTGGGGAACCTGGTTTTATAGGTCTCCTGGGAAACACAGGATTGCCTGGTCTCAAGGGACAGTTTGGAAGGCCAGGAGTCCCTGGTGTGCCAGGTAAGGTCTCTGCACATACGTGTTTTGACATAGAAATCTAGTCAGTCTCTGGAAAAAGGTGTCTGTCATGGTGACATGTAATTAACTCTAAACTGAAAATGCAGAAATAGATTACAATAGCAGCTTTCATATATGGATCTATATGATCTTATATGGAAAACAAATCAAACATAATCTACTGAATGATTAGAATATCTCGAAGCTGTTGCGACACAGTACCAAATTTTCTACAGTGTTCATCAGAGAATGGAAGGTTACTTCACATTGTTTTCAGTATAGCAATGTCTGAAACAGAACAGTAGTTAATTTAGAGTCTTCCCAGCATAATGGAAGTGGAAAGAATTTAGTAGCTCTTACTCAGTATCCCTTTTCAAATGGATAATTTATTAATGCTACCTTTCTTCTTCTAACTGAAAAAAAAAAAAAAAAAAAAAACCCAGAAAAAAGTCTCCGACAGACTCAGTTCTCGAGTCTGTCAGAGTTGTGACTCAAACTGTCACAGAGCTGACTTTAAGTAGGTAATTCCTATAGGGAAAGTTGTTAGTTTATTTCTTTTTTGGAATTATATTCATTCTTGATTTGTAGAATAAAATAAATGAGGTATGTAGTGCAGCTTTTTTAACAAAGATTTTTAGTACTCTCAAATCCTTCATTATTCTGTTGTAAGGAGATGGTGCATTCATTTTCATGTATACAACTGTGAAACGAATGATAAGTATGCAGACCAAACCTGGGCTTCTAATGTCATTTAAGATGAGCTGTCATGTCCTGATTGGCCTCCAGCTCCTGAACTATATACAACCTATACATCCTGTGACAGATGTCACAGCCTAATATGGATATCTCAGATATGTTGCAGTCACCCTCAATTATTTCATAACTTGGTAGAAGCTTTTGCAGCTGTTAGTAACCCCTGAAACTACCCAGGTAAATCTGTATGTAAGTACTGTTTCATTTGTTAAAAGCTGATAAACTTGCTTCTACAGTTATGTTCTAGAAATGGAGAAATGATCAAAAAGATTAAGTTAACCATTTAAATCACAGACGTATGTTTAACTTTCTAAAGTGGTGTTCAGTTTTACTGATCAACCTTAACAAATATATTTCTATTGTTTCGTTTCCACAGGCCCTAGGGGAGAGCCAGGTATAATGGGCCCATTAGGAATTCCTGGACCCCCTGGCAGGATTGGAAGTCCAGGCAACCCTGGTATCAGAGGCAAGTGACAAAATTATCTGCCTTCATTATTCCTTAAGAATACAGGAACTTATCCAGAATTTCTTCATGTCTTGGTAAATCTTTGACTTCTGGACCTTTGCAGTCTACCAACAGAACAGCAAAGTTTTCTGTTAGCAGTACAGAATCACCACCTTTCCTACTTTACTGGTATTTGTAAAAATGGATAATGATTTTCAACAGTTTTTGGCCCTGTTTTTTATTTTTTTTTTCTGTTTCATTCATGCTCAACATATTATATCTGCTTAACAGATAATAAGCTTATATTCACTATGAGAAATAATTATAATCTTTTGCTGTAAGTTGTAGTCATAAATGTCTAATTAATTATTCAAGTCCATAAGCTGTTGATTTGGCATGTATGTTGACCTTAGAGATAGGAGTTTCACTGCTTTCCTTGTATGCTAACATCTAGTCAGGATTCTTTAGTAAATGGCACTCTATTTTCTTTCAGGTTCTTTTGGCTCCCCAGGGTTAAAAGGAAGAAAAGGGCTTCATGGAGCACAAGGTGAACCAGGTGGCAAAGGTTTTCCTGGACCATCTGAAACCTTGGTTGTGATTGGAAATAAAGGAGAACAAGGCTCAAAAGGTATATGTTCACTATTTCATCATTCAAAACTGGTTAGGGTTGTCATCTGTGTTGCAGTTTCAGTGGATTCTAACACATGAAAGACTGTGACCTTACTACTCAAAGTATTCACATGGCTTTCTGATAATTATTGCCAAACACTCTAACTGCCTTTTCATTTGTGAGATAGCTGGATATTGCATTGAATAACTATTTCCGTTTTAAGAAATCCATCATTAATAATCCTCACACTGTAATGTCATATCAGTAATAAAATGTGATTATTGGAAGCTTATATAAACAAATCCAGTGTCTTTACACACGTAGTAGCCCTTGAGCAGAGATGAGTATGTTTACCAACTGAATACCAGATTGTAAAGTAATTGAGTCTGCTTAGAAATATTTGACTGTCAGAGGAATTATTTTCTGTGTAATATTAATAGAGACCTTGCATATGAGTTGTGCATGCTGAACTAATGCTATCTGGCTTTGTGTAGACCTTTTCACGAAAAAAAAAAAAAAAACTTCTTTTTGTCTCCATGTGGGAAATAGTGAAGGCGTTGACTGTGAGCTTGTCACTTGCTTGTGTTTGTTAACAAGTAAAATATTTTGCTCCGTTTCAGTTTCATTAGTTTCAAAAGAGCTTGAAAACTCACATTCTAAAATGCTGTTGTGTTTTGTTTTTTTTTTTTAATGAAACTATTATAGGAGTCCAAGGAAGATTGGGCCTAAAAGGAGAAAAAGGAGATGCAGGTGTCCAAGGTCCCCCAGGTCTTATTGGATCTGAGGGAGTACCTGGAGTACCAGGTATGGAGTACTTGTCTTGAAAATTACCATGTCACATGAAGAGTAAGATATTATTTTGAAAGTTGCTGGGTTTTCAGTGAAAAGAAGTCTTAAAAAGATCCAGTGTGAATTATAAACCTACCTATGCCATTTCACAAAGTTTGCTCTGACATCACCGTGCCCTCATATATAATGATACACACTGACCTTCAGTGAGGAAGTGAATATGATGCCTTTGTTTTTTTCCAAATTAATCATAATAATACTTCTTACTTTTCTGTAATTTTAGTTCAAGATAATTTAATTCTGGAAATCACAATACTGCAGTTAGATACATAGAAATTACGACAATTAAGAAATTAGAAATAATTTTAGTCTTGTAATCGAAGTGTCTTTTGTCATGATGTGATTAACCAGTATCATCACTGGTATGTCCTCTGTAGTTGTTGCAGTGTAGCCATCACGAGAAGAGCTTTTTATGGGAGAAAATCAGACCTGACATGGCTAAATATTCAGGGATTACCAGTACCGCAGAATTTAGGCATCTGGGCATTCTAGATGAAGCTCTGCAGTTATTTGCAGTCATTAAACTGAGTGCTAATTTAGCTAAATTAAGCTGAACTGATTGTGACACACCCAGAAACCAGAACTGAACTCAGGTGAACAATGGCAGGGAAGTCCAACACATGAACACAGATTGTTGATAAAATTGTTCAAAGGTTCAGTTGCCACTCCTGAACACTGTGAAGAGTCACAAACCTTAACATGTTAATGTTGATACATAAGATTTTTTTTTTCTTTGACAGTGATACTGATACTTTTATGTGCATCTAGAGTGGGTGAAAGAATTATACTTCTGCTGCTTTATAAAATAATAAGATATCATGCAGTGTGTGAAGTAAAAGATTCTGTGTTAACCTCAGCTCTACTAGACAGTCAGTGTCTAAACAGGGCATGTGAATATGACACTTATTTTTTCATCTTGCAGGTGTCAAAGGATTTATGGGTCTTCCAGGGATTCCTGGAGAACAAGGATTTCCGGGGGCACCAGGAAACAAAGGGAGCATGGGAATTCCAGGTTATTTTCTGTTAAGTCATGTCGAAAATTGATAGAGCTGTACAGAAGCATTTACACAGATCTGAGCAGTTACTGTAAGCACACACACAGTACTTACTCAAGCTGAGATTTATTCTCTGCAGTATTTGTAGACTTCTTACACCGCAGCATTTGCCTGAATTGCAGAATGGAGTTCTCTCTCTCTGGAATTTTAGAGTGGGATGTTAATGATGTGTTGTAACTGACTATCTATGTATATAGCTTATAATAACTTCTTAAATAATAATTTCAGGGCATTAATTATTCAGTTTTTGGTAATGTATAGTGGCTTAACCTGCTTTTGTAACCAAATGCCTGGCTAGTGATCATAAGACTTTCTTTTTATAAGTTGACTATTGGAATTAGAGATAATAAATTAAATTTTTATACTGTTAAATGTAATAAACTTTTTTAACGTGTTTGGAGTTAAAATACTTTATTTCTGATGAAGAATGAGTATCTGAATATATAAGCAGTAGTTAACAGAACAGGAAATGTGGTATGTGATTATGATCCTTTTAAGAATGCTGTTACTATCTGTGTATTTCCAGGTCAAAAAGGACAGAAGGGATCTCCAGGCTTTCCAGGAACTTCAGGTGACCCTGGTCCAACAGGCTATGGTGGCTTTCCAGGAGAAAAAGGAGACCCTGGGCACCCATCTCCTGGACTCCCAGGAGAACCTGGTCCAAAGGTATAAAGGCAATAGAAACATTGTCATTGTCATACTAAGCAAAAAACAGAGAGCCCTTCACAACAGAAACAGAAAAATGTGTAAGCAAGAGTTGTGGAATTTGCGGGAGATAAATAGATGATATGCTAATGATGATACTTACAAAAAATCCTCTTGTATGTCAAGAATTGCAGAGAAATATTCTTAGAAAATGCAAAAATTGTGTTATATAAAACTATGTTGGTTTTTGAAAGCCTATTAATAGCATTTATTTTTTTAGCAATATGTAGTATTAGTTAGACCAAGTGGATAAAATGTTGCTTCACGTGTTTTGTCTGTTGAACAACTGAGCATCTTTACATAATGAGATTGTCCAAAAGATGTGGTTGATGATGTAAGCTATACTACAGGTCCTGTTATCTGTCCACATTGTCTGTTTACTTTCTTTATTAGCTGGATATTGAGAAAGAGATTGTTGTTCTGCAAATCAGTTGGGATTCAAGATAAAATGTGCATTTTACTATTTTTTATACCTGTGTATTATGTATGGAATGTATTTTTGGATGAAAAGATCAACTGTTAGAATACAATTGGAAAAAAGTCTATGAAAAAACATCAAAGGACTGAATTTAATTTGTGGAGATTAAAGAAATTGTTTCTTAGATATTTTCTGATTATATATGAAGTTTAAAAATAAGTATGATTTTTCTATTCTTCAAATACTGTATGTGATGTTGTTCCTTACCTGTTTGTGTGCAACTGCTGTTTTTTAGGGAGATCCAGGGACACCTGGAGTTTTGGGCTGGAAAGGAGAAAAAGGGTCCCAAGGTCAGCCAGGGCAGAAAGGAGCACCGGGACTACATGGGCTCAGAGGAGAAACAGGAGTTGCTGGAAACCCAGGTATGTTTTGTTTTGGAGGGGGATTAAATGCTGATATGCTTCTAGAAGAAGAGAATTTCTCAGTACGCTGTGTAGGGTGTGTATAGGGTGGCAACTGTCAAAAACCTCAACAGTTCCTTTGTAGGCAGCACAGCCAGGCTAGCTTATAGCAGCTAGAGATCTGTCTCAGCTGTCTGAAGCAGAAATAGTAGCCTAGAGCTTGAACTAAATTCCAAGTGATAATGCCTCTTTTTCTCTCCCAAACTCTTTATTCTTCAGGGAAACTCGGACTCCCAGGAGATGTTGGTGTTAAAGGACAACAGGGCCACCCAGGACAACAGGGTGTTACAGGCCCTCCTGGTATGGTATATGGCACCTCTCCCAAATTGCTGTCCTCTGCTTTATTTTCTTTGTAATGAGACTGTTGATGTTCTTATGAGCTTTTAGAATTTACCTGACATAGTTACATTCTCCGTTAATGTTGGTATGAGGCTCTGTTTATGTTCTCAGTTCATCTCAGGGAATAAGTTTTCATTTTGCTTCAGTATTGTGAAACCTTTTCCTTGATACTCTTTTTCTTTTTTCAGTCCAGAAGTCTCAAGATGTGATAGCAACATAGATAGTAGGGAAGGCTTCTTTTGCCTACTAAAAGAGAATAATAAACTAAGACATAGCTAGACATGAAGGAGAAAATAAATTGATGAGGAAAGAGGGGGAGGAGAGCACTGCAGTCATTTCTTAGAGTAGCAGAAAATGTTGAACCATATAAAAAAATACATAAGGGGGAGTGTGTAAATATGCAGCAACAGAGGTTTATAATGTAGACTTCATTGAAGTCAGTGTCAGTCACTGTCTTCAAAAAGGGCATTGAACGTTCTCATATGCAGGTGTTCATCTAAATTATGTTGTAGTTCTGTTGGCTTTAATGAACTAATGCTGGCTTATCAGCAGTTATCAAAGATCAGAATATACTACTGTAAATTTTTTTTTTTTTAGGAAAAGAAAGCATGTATGTATTTCCAGCACCACAGATTCTGTGGAAATAATGGTAACAGTGGAAATAGTGGGACTTCTAAGTCCACTGAAGTCCAATGCAAAAGTCAATGCAAAAGATATTTTGCTTTTGACAAATGTTTGTATACAACTTAGTTACCTCTGTCCTTAAAGTAGTTGCACTAATAATTTTATAAAAAGGAAATTCAGATCTTCTCTCTTTTATGTGAAAATAAAGTGAAAATGATACTGTGGTCCATTTTAATTCATAGGTGCCGTTGGATACCCTGGAGAAAATGGACTTGATGGTGAAAGAGGCAGTCAGGGTCAGGATGGGATGCCTGGTCCCCCAGGAGTAAAGGGAGAACCAGGTAACTGCAGTGAAATACTTTCATTCTATTTTAAACATCACTTTCTTTTCCCTAGCTAGAGTGACAAGAATTTTTGGGGAAGGATTCATAGGAAAATTATGTGGATCCAAATAGGAATTTATAAGTAGAAGTCTTACAATTTTACATATTTCATTGACTTTCTGTGTAATCATAGTACATGGTATTAACAACCAAATGCATGTCACTCATCTGTTATGCATGTGATTTGTCATAATTTTCCGTTTAAAATGTTAACGTCTGCAAGGGTCTAAGTATTGCTATTAATTATTCTCATCTGTTTCACCTTAAAAACCTAGGAGAATCAAAATTCCTTTAAAGAAAGGGTCTCAGCTTTTACATAAAAAGGATGAAAGGAATTAGTGTGTAAAAGCTTTCAACTGAATGTCATTCCTGATGTCATCAGTGTCCACAGATAGATACAGTCATGTGCTGAACTCTTACAAAGTGTTTTCATGTTTTACAGTCAAAATGTTTTTATATATTAGTATCTTAAAAATAAAATCCTGAGAAGGCATTCATAATAAGCCTTTTCGCAGAATCACAGGCTTGTAGAGATTGGACAGGACATCTGGAGATCATCCAGTTCAACCCTGCTACTAAAGCACATTCCGTAGAGTAAGTTACACAGGAAACCATCCTGGCAGGTTTTGAGTATCTCCAGAGAAGGAAGTTCCACTGCCTGTTTGTGTAACCTGTTCCAGTGCTCTGTCACCCTCACAGTAAAATTTTTCTTCACGTTCAGATGGAACTTCTTGTGTTCCAAACTGTGCTTGTTGCCCTGACAAAAAGATTCTGGTCCCATCCTCTAGACACCTACACTTTAGATATTTGTGTTCTTTCATATTCAGTTTTGAGTAATCGTTGTTGAAGTATTTTCATTTTTATAATTATGTATGTTCTTTTATTTTTCTTTTTAACTAATTTAAATGCAAATTTTTGTCTGTCTTTTTCCTCTTGAAAAATAGAAGACAAAGCTTATTATTATAGACTGCCTCATATACAACTGGTAAATAGGAGTTCCTGCTGTAAAGAAAAGCTTACAAATATTATTTGTATTTCTGGATAGAACCAATTCAAATTAATGTGTCAGTTACTGGATATGTAACTAAAATCTATGTTTTGATTTAGTGAATTTTGAAGTGAAATATGAAATGTTAGACAATAATATTTTTGAACAATTATTCTATAACTATTAAGTGTAACATGACCTAATATTTTGTAGGAGCACCAGGGAGTGGAATCCCTGGCCTTCAAGGAGCTCCTGGTCATAGAGGTGAGTTGTTTTTTTTTTTGTTTTTTTTTTTTCCAGAAAGTAAGAGCTTCATTTTTAAATACTGGAGTCTTTGTCTTTAAGAAGCTTTTGGATGTTTAAAATGGCACTGTAGAGGGGCTGCCCCTTGCTTTATTATGCTGTCCCACAGCACTGGGGCAGATGTTGATGATACAGCAGTAGAGACTGAACCTTCTCGGCAGTAATAAATGCCACCTTTACAAGTGTGGCATGCAGGCTCTTGTTCATTGCTGGCAAATATGTACAACTAATGGTGGAGATTATTGAAAAATAATGTTGAAAGATAGTGTCTTGTAACTGAGGATTTGCTCTGCCAACTAGTTTTATTGTGCTCTTGGTTTTATCTGGAATTCAGTTTAATAGGATTTGACAGTTCTGATGATTAAAATAGCATTGCTTCTACTGCTACATCAAGAAATATTCCCCAGTCTTATCTTTCTATCCTTCCTTCAAGTTCTTCAATTGTATGAGCAAACTCTGAAGTGGACTTTTAGAAGTGGTTGTACACTACCTTTCATTGTGTTTTCATGCAATCATTTTGCTTTGCAGTAGCAATAGGCTTTGGGGACATACACATACAAAGGCTGAATTCCACGTGTGGTGTACTTAGTACATATCTTCTGTGAAGTCCTATTTCTGAAAGTTGTTGTTTTACATTTTAGCATCATGACAACTCTCCGCAAATGTATTACTTATACACTACAGGAGTCAAAGGGGACATGGGGCTGCCAGGTTTTCCTGGGCCACCGGGTATGAAAGGTCGTCAGGGTGACCAAGGACCCATTGGACCTCCTGGCTTAATGGGATTGCCTGGATTTCAAGGAGCAACAGGCATGGCAATTACTGGCCCAAAAGGGAATAGAGGCATTGCTGGTGCAGATGGAAGACCAGGTATGTTGTTATAACTCCTTACTTACCTGAAATGATATACTGATAATTGACAGCAGAGTTCAACATGGGGATTCTCCCTCAGAGAGCTTTGTAATTAAACAGGTAGTTCTTTTGTGAACTGATGCAATGTTTTCATTGCAAACAACACAATGGTCCATGCATTATGATGTAAGTTTTATCCTCCACCCAGTTTTGCTTTCTCCCTTTACAATCTGTAGCGTCTGAAATTTGACTTCAAAGAAGTGAGATACCATGCATGTTATTCCAAGTGTAACTACAACTGAAGGATATAAAAAGACTGTAGTGCTACAGAGGATTGCAAGAACTCACCTCTGATCTCAGAGTAAATTAAGAGGCTAGAGAAAAATGGATTTTAGTTATTTATGTATTCATTTATTTATTTATTTATTTATTTATTTTAAGTAAATGGGTATATTTCCTTGGGATTCACTGAGTCAGTGAACATGAAGTACCATCATAGAACTAAATCTTATACTGCATTGTATGTAATGTATGTGAAATGGTGTTGGTGGTACTCTTTACATATTCTGTTTCTGTACAGGTATTCCTGGTTTTCAAGGGCTGCCTGGTCTTCCCACTCTCAGTATAAAAGGAAGCAAAGGTGTTAGAGGAGCAGATGGTATACAAGGACCAGCAGGCCCAGCTGGTGACAGTGGCCCTCCAGGTCCAAAAGTCAGTGAAAGGAATGCTACTTGTTTCTTACTCATTTCTTAATTTCATTCTTACTATGAAAATAACACCCAGAGAGAAAGAAATAAATGTATAATAAAGATATTAAAGTGGATATTAAAAACAGTTGTCATAGATTTTAACAGACCTAAAAGAAATCATTGACTATTTCTGATACGTCATTTCTTCAACTATTTGGTATTACAGAATAATATTAACAATGATATGACTGTTTCTAACATGCTGAAAAATTGAGCAAATAATTTTAGTTGTTGAATGTTCTATGGATATAACACTTGAAATATTTTTGAACAAAAAGAAAATGTATTTCATAGCATGGAGATATTGCTTTGTCTTTATTATTGATGGCATCTGATTTGCAGGGAGTAGAAGGGCGACCAGGTTATCCTGGTGCTAGAGGAGACCCTGGCTTCCTCGGATTTCCAGGTGTAAAAGGTATTCATGTATTTATTATGTACATTTCTATGTGACAGATAGAATTATTTCTGCATTATGTTGGAATAGTACGGATAATAGCACCTACCAGGTCAGGTCCTGGAGACATGGAGATTTTCCATCAGGAGCAGAATGTAGGTCTGCTATGACAAGGAAACATTAACTAAGAGAGCACTTTTTTTGAGTCAGGTGCTCTGAGTATGTCCAAAATTCTGTTAAAGCAAGGAAGGGCTAGAACTTCAATTGTCTCAATTTCAGGCAACTTAAAAATGTTTGTCTTACTAATGACGTGTAATGACATTGGAACTAGGTTTGCTAAGTTTGCCACACCACTGCTAAAAGATGTGATTTGGGGCAACCTATTAGCTGTAGAACTCAGGAGTATTTAAACATGACTATGAACAAAGCACTAGGTAGTTTGATTACCATAAAACAGTCCTGATTACGATCTCATTCACGAGTTTATCAGCAGACAAAATATAAAATGTATTAGACTTATTAATTTTATATTCCCAAGGGTTAGTTAAATAAGCAGCCATCTAAAAATCCTTTTAAGCTTTTTTTTTTTAATTTTGTTTTTGTGATTTAGATCTGATTTAGGCCTGCATCATTCCAGTATGTTCGTTTTCAATTACATAATTAAAAGTAATACAAAATAGTCATTTAGTTGTTTAACCCACTTGCTTTGTGTTCCAAGCAGGATGTTTTAAGTTTATTGTTCTAATTTGAAAAGTCACTGTACAGACAATAATTGTACTTTCTTAAGCAAAAAGCCCTCATTTCTTCACATGGTCTGTCAAATCTCCAGGCTCAATAGAAGGTTTTCTTTTCTTGTTACTATTTACAGCAGAGCTGTTAGAGAACATTCTGGATGTAACCTCGTATTTTATATTGTGAAAAGTATTGTATATTTCTTATTAAGTTTCGAACTTTTGAAGGACTTCACAGTCCTCCTAATAGTCATCAGTATAACTGGCAGTTGGAATTGAAGGAGTTGAACTGTGTTACAAGGATATGGAAACAAATTATTGTTTATTACAATTTATTGGCCTATAAATTCCAGAGTAACAAAAGATGGGTAGAAGTGCACTCTCCTATTTCAAATGAGGCTGCTGACTGTGTTATTCTTCAGAAAGGCTGCATGGATCATGCAAGACTCATAAATAAGCCTGTGGACATCTCACAGTTGTTTTGACCTTTCAAAACATAAAAAAAAAATGACAATAATAATAAAAATAAAACATATTTCCAATCTCCCTTTTCAGGAGAAAAGGGTAATCAAGGACCCCCTGGACCACGAGGAGCAGAAGGGCCAAGGGGACCAAAGGGCCAACCTGGTAACTACTGTTGACACTTTTATTCTAATACCAGATAATTTAGCTTGATTTTGTTGTTTTGTTTTGCTTGTTTTTAACTTAAGAGTTCTTCATTACATTTTACTTCTAGGTCCACCTGGAGTCTCTGGGAGAGTATTCTCTGTCCCAGGAAGCAAGGGGCCTCCTGGACTCCCAGGAATCCCAGGAACACGAGGTGATCAAGGAATTCAAGGGATTCCTGGATTACAAGGTAGTTTATACTTTTATCTCTGTACATATTTGTGTGTCCCACATGATGGAACATTTTGGTTTGGCAGGAAAACATACAGCTGCACAGAAAGTTGATAATTTTTTAAAAGTACTTCCCAGTATTTAAAAATAACTCTTGGTGCCTTGTTAAGAACCCTGTATTTGTAACCTGGCTCATTCTGTCTGCCCACCACGCCTGCAGTCAGTGTGTGTGCAAGTTTTTCCCTCACTATAAGGTTAAGTAACAGAAATGGTATAGAAAAATTTAAGTCAAAGCATTCATAATTTTCATATGAGCAGAATCATTCTTGTTTCTGAGGTAACACAGGTAACAAGTACTGTAGGTGTGCTACAAAGTGATTGTGTCTATCATGGTCTAGAGGTGGGAAGGTAAAGGAGTGACTGTTTCTCTATCAGAAGCGTGCTGTGGCTGTGAGGAATGTGGGAACAAGAGGCAGGTGGTATGAGGTGGATGTGTACTGTTCACTCTACTACTGTTCTCACACCATAGCTTTCCACACCAGGAGGGAACTTCTCAGAGACTTGGGGCCTGCTAGAAAGCATGCCTGATTCGGGAGTGACAGAATTTCCTCTGGCATAACAAAGCAGGCATTAAATAACTTTTCTTTTACACTTTCCTTAAATTTGTTTTATGAAGGAGCTGCGTTATTTATGGAATTATGAACTGTGACCAACATGATTGAGACCTGTTGTTATATTTTTGAGATATTCCAATAGTTTAACGCATGCTAAAAGTAACAGCTATTTGCTCTGATTTATGTAGAAGTGCTTTATGATGATGATATTTTTCTACAGTATATTCAGTACTTCCTTGTAATCTTCCTGATGTGAAATATGCTGATAATAACACTAATAAAGACCCAACGTTTATGAACATTGTGCTGCTGTTTTTATTCTAATACAGCCACGTTCACATAGGAATTTTAACTTCATTTATTAGCAATTATTAAAGTCTAGCATAATACTGCTATATTAATCTGTTTTTTCTTGATTACTCTTCAGGACCTAAAGGAGTAAAAGGTCTACCAGGAAGTTTTGGTCGTCCAGGTCAACCAGGACTGCCTGGTCTGAAAGGAGACAGGGGATTTCCAGGACAAAGAGGTACAGGAAGACAGACATCTCTGTTTGACTGCTACTACTGAATGTATAAATGAACTGTATTCCCAATTTCTGTCAAGTCTTCTTTTTGTATATGTTGAGATTCTGTAACATTGTCAGTAGCACATGCTTAGCTTTGAACAGATTCATGTTCACAACTGAAATACTAGTTTACAAATGTACACCATTTACAGAAGTATGCTTTGACTGTGCTTCTCTGTTATTAATCACATTTACTCACTCACTTGAGAATCTGTTCAGATCAGTGTGACTTTATGTGACATCAACTTGAGACTGAATATTTTTATTGAGTCACCGTAGATTTATTATAATTTACAAGCTTTAAAAAAAAAAAGAAGTTGTTTTCAGTATCCTACAAATTGATTCAAACTAAAGCTATATCAGCTAGGTCTGAAGGAATTCATATATCTAGTAAAAACTATTATTCATTTCTAAATTAAAAATTTTTGGTTTGTTTTTAAGTGGTTTCACTAACGTGAGTAAAGCAGGAATTCAAAGAATGTGACAATATTTTCTTCACCTTCACAGGGCAGCCTGGATTGATTGGCTTTCCTGGTCTACAGGGATTGCCTGGATCACCAGGTACTATCTCCACTGATCCAAGAAGAAGAGGTTTTATCTTTACTCGACATAGTCAGTCAACAAAGATTCCTTCATGCCCAGCTGGGACATCACAAATCTACACTGGCTATTCTCTGCTTTTTGTACAAGGAAATGAACGAGCGCATGGACAAGACCTTGGTACTGTATTAGCAAAATTTTCAAAGAGTAGAGTGCAGTAGTGCTAAGCTGTCTTCATGAAACAAAGCTCATGTATGAGATGAACATAGGCTTCAGCCATCAGTCTACAGAGTGGTCTGCTGCTCTGAGTCAATTTCAGTAATCATAATTTGAAAGACATCTTTCCTTCCTGCACTCCTATACTTCCTTCTGCTCTCCATACACTTTTTTCAGGAGGAATTTGATTACTTATGGATAGATGCCTAGTGTAAATGTCAGTAGCATCTGTGTAGGGCTGGCAGTAATATTAGAAGGTCTAGGAGAGCACAATAATTTTCTGGAGGCCAGATTGGATGCTATAATGTGTCAAAAATGATGCTAGAAGCTTGTTTTTAATCCCTGCCTTTGTGTCAAGGACTGATGTCATTCACTAAGATAGTATTTTTAACAGATTTTTTTCTTGTCCTTTAATTTTTAATACTTACTTTTATCTATGTTGTAGGTATTTTGATTTCATATAATTTCACTGTATAGATACTGCACGCTTTATAGCCATCAGCTTTTTATTTCACTGATCTCCTTTGTTTGTCATGCTGAATATAGTCTCCCAGTTGTCACAAATTTTCCTCTTCTGTGTTTTAGGAACAGCTGGTAGCTGCTTGCAGAGATTTACCACCATGCCATTCTTATTCTGTAACACCAATGATGTGTGCAGTTTTGCTTCTCGCAACGACTATTCCTACTGGCTATCAACTGCAACAGCAATGCCAGTAGACATGGCTCCGATTTCTGGCAAAGCACTAGAGCCCCATATAAGCAGGTAAGAGTGCAAGTGTAAGTTCTTCTGGCCAGCAGCCTCACAGAATGTAAGTTATTTTGAACAATAAATCTTAGAGCAGGACCTTTTCCTCTTAGTAAATACAAGCACTGTTTATAATTGCTTGATATTTTTATTACTCATCTGAACATGTCAAATATTCAGTGATACCCTGAGAAAAGTTAAATCATAGGTAAGGTATTGCCACAGGCTGAATTAGCATAGCAGACATGAGAAAAGGGAAAACAGTACAACTGTTTGCAATGGTACATATATATACATACATATATATATATACAAACACATACACATACATACGTATTTTTAATACTACTGTCATGTATACAAGAGGCAGGCTAAAGTGACGTGATGACAGCTTCAGTGTTTGTAATACAGTACAAGTCAAGTTCTGTTGCCAATTACATATAATAAATTTACTGCAGTTGTTGAAGAATATTATAAACTGGAGCTGAAGGTTCTCTGCTATGCTATTTACAACACCCTTGTAAAAATGTGAACCTTTTCAATTGCTTTAAGACATCTTAAAATGATGAAGAGCCTCTTAAGGAGGAAAGCTTTAGAAGTACAGAAGACCAAAAGCAGAGAAATAAAAAATAGGAAGGCAAGCTTTGAACTCTTCCTTCTAGCCTGCTTTATGCAGTTGTTGCAATCTAGTAGCTCAGCTTCATATTTTTTTCATTTAGGAAATAATAAGTATTTTTAAAATTTAATATTAACAAGTAAAGATACAGAACTTTGATCTAAACCATAGCAACATAAAATAATGAGCACATGATGAAAGTCAAATTCAGTGCATTACTTTGGCAATATTAGGAAGGTCAAATGTTCTGGCATTATTTCCTATCTTTCACCAACTTCTGTCTAATAGATATTGCAAAAAAGGTATTTGGATTAGCTTCAATTTACTACTCTCCTCATTCAACTGCAAAAAATGTACGTGAGGTGTAGTATTTCTAGTGAGCCCTGGAGTTAGGTAGCTAGTAAAATAGCAGATGCTGGTTTTGGTCTGCTTACATATTTTCCCTCCCCTCAGCACTGAATGCATGCATGCTTCTTCTTACAGATGCATTGTCTGTGAAGGCCCTGCAATGGTAATAGCAGTTCACAGCCAAACGACTGCAGTTCCTGCATGTCCAGGAGGCTGGATATCTCTCTGGAAGGGCTTTTCTTTTGTTATGGTAAAGATAAAAGCACTGGAAATACTCATTTCCTTTGCCTCATTTTTAATGGCATTTTCATCTACATTTGTGTCTTAATAATGGTGGTTCTTTTCTCTGCCTAGCATTTGACAATAATTCTATTAACTCCTATTTAATGACAGAAGCATAGGAACAACTATTCTGATCTGTCCTCAGAAATAAGTTGGAGAAGGAAAAGGGGACATGATGAAAGGAAGACAATTGGATTTTAGTCTGACAAAAGTAACTGCATACTCATGTGTTCTGCTGAGCTCTTGGGTTTGGAGACTGGGGCGGTTAAACCAGTCCTGACCACAGATGCACAGAAATAAGCTACCTGCCACTATGCCTGGCAGTTCTTTTATAATTCAGATCTTTGGGCCAATCTTCATAGAAAGCTAAAATCAAAACAAATGCAGTACACTCTCTGCAAAGGACTGCTTCAGCAATTTTGATGCCATAATGAGACTGAAGTGAAGAAAGTTAATAATGTGCTTGCAAGATGAGCACTGAAAATGGGAATAGGGGTGTATCTATACTGGAGGAGTGGCACTTCACCTTTGTTATCCATGAATGTGACGTGCCATAGGGATGCCAGCAGATGAAGATAAGAGACAGGACTAAAAACTTCTCTTGGAAGTCTGCTTGGCTTTTTTGGTTGTTTTTTTTTTGTTTGTTTGTTTGTTTTTTTGTTGGGAAGTCCTTTTAGATCGAGTGTGGAATTTATTGTCTCTCCTGTGATTTGGCCATAAATTGTAATAAATATCTTGAAAAAATATTTTTCAGTTTCTAGCTAAATTACAGTCTTCTCAAACATCATTAAATTTAAGCGTATTTTTCTAGCAAATATTCTGCTGTCATAAATTATTTTAGAACTCTTTCAACAAGCATTGTCCAACATCAGAGAATGAAAATGCCTTCTTTGATTTGTGTTTGGAGAAGGAATCCATTTAACAAAAAATATGAAGGAGAGCACGTACACAAAACATGGAATTTGACTTTTTTGTAATTCAGTTACTGTAGCCCTCAAGTGCATGGAAGCCAGCTACTAAGGCCTTTGCAGGAACTAAGAAATAATATAACTATGGCTTGAATTTTCATAAGGCTTCTGTGCTTCATTGTGAATCTGATAAAACTAATCTATGCTGATTTTTATTTTGTCCAAGATATAGCACAGAACATATGATACACTGTAGAGATTTTTTTTTTTTGCCTGCAGTTTAGTAAAAGCTGATGTACATGTTCTCCTTAAAAAAAAATAACTGTTGGTTATTACAGTATACAAGTGCTGGCTCAGAAGCTTCTGGCCAAGCACTGGCATCTCCTGGATCTTGTCTGGAAGAATTTCGAGCCATCCCATTCATAGAGTGCCATGGCAGGGGAACATGCAACTACTACACAAACTCCTACAGCTTCTGGTTGGCATCACTAAATACAAGAAGAATGTTCAGGTAAACTGTACTTTCTTAGCAGCCCCAGCCCCATTTCCTTCACCTATGCACATTGCATCCATGCTGCCGATGGCTTAGAAGCCACTAATTGCCTGCATAACAAGCAGGGTCTCCTCTAGTAATTCCCATCAGATTAGACATCCCCATTTGTCAGATTGATGGTCATTCCATAGCACAAAGAGACCTTAAGTGAGCCAAGCATCTGATTCATAGTCATAGAATGGAAGAGACCTTAAAGACCATCTTGTTCCAACTCTCCTGTCATGGGTAGAGACACTTCCTACTAGATCAGATTGCTGAAAGCTCCATCCAACTGGGCCTTGAACATTTCTAGGTATAGGGCATCCACATCTTCTCTGAGCAACCTATTCTGGTACCTCATTACCCTCATAGTACAGAATTCCTTATATCTAACCTAAATATACCCTTTTTCAGTTTTAAGCCTTTACCCAGCCTGTATTTCTGCTCAGGATTGCCCCGACCCATCCACAGGATCTTGAAATTGGCCTTCCTGAACTTCATTCCATATCCAGTTTCATCACCTCCCCCTAGTTTTTCACAAAAAAAAAAAAAAAAAAAAAAGTATGTTCTCTTTCTTTTAGGAAACCTCTGCCACAGACATTGAAAGCGGGAGAACTAGAAAACATCATCAGCCGTTGTCAGGTCTGCATGAAGACACCAGTCTAAACAATGGCCACTCTTGACAGAAATGAAACCCTGCCTTTATTACAAAGAATTGCCTAAATTTGAAGAGCTATAATTTATTAAAGTCCCGCTGCACCTGTAAAGGAAAGTATGATTGCCAGTGCAGCACTGTGGTGAGGTAGGGCAACAGTTTGACTTTTGTCTTTGGCAAATGGCAAAGCACTTTGTTGGAGTAAGCTTGTAATGACAGTCTGCAGGGTCTTCTCCAGAACTGTGTCATCTCTAAGCTGTATCTTCATGATAAAATCTGTGGTGACACCAAATCTTTAATGAAGGACATTACTGCTGCCTTATGTCATGTGCTTTTCAAATGGCAAGACAAGCAAAATGCTATAATATCATCTTACAGATGATCAGTGTTCAAAGCAGGTATAATTTAAGATGAAAGTCCAGCACTTAAGAGAGATAGGGTTCGATATGAAATATTTTCAGTGCACTTTTAAAATCATATTGATTAATGTAGGGTTGTTTTGGTTTGGTTTTCTTGTCTAATAATCAAGCATTTTCCCACTTAGCTCACCTTTCCTTGGGTGGGAAGCAGGCATACAGTCTTAATTGTGTCGCTGCAATAATAATGGTTTTTAACTAGCCAGGAAGGAAGCTACACTGTGCACTGGGTAGACACTACAGTGCTGATGTGCACCAGCTATGTTCTCTAGAGTGACTTCAGCTAAGTGCTGCCTAATTGAGAGTGTAGGAACATCTCCTTTAGATACCATGCTTTTGACGTAGATTATGAGATCTTAAAAATTCTTCAGATGTTGAGAGTATTTTGTCTTTATTTTGATCCCTTGGTTTTGTCTCTACTGAAGAACAACCATTTAGCATATCATAATTTAAGAAATTGACAGAATTTACAATGACTCTGTGGTTCAAGAGCTCCCCCACCATTATTGGGTTATTACAGAGCCATGAGGAAGTAATCTGTATTTCATTTTCTTAATATTCAATTTTGAAATATTTATATTTATTTTATATACCATTTTTAAATACTTAGCACAAACACTTCTTCAAATTTCATTTATTCCATCCAGTTAAATTCATGCATCCAAAATTGAAACAACATTGATACTTAAATTGTACCACTGAGCACTGACTTAACAAGAGAATCCAACTGCAAATGAACATGAATACTTGAAAAGCACTTTCATTTACTCATATAAAACTGTAGCTCTGATTTTTTTTTAAGTATTTGTAACATTGCACTTGCAAGGCTATTTAAAATTGTAATGTTAACATTTAAAATGTTAATATTTTAATACTTGCACAAATTATTGGAATTCCAGTATTTAGTTTTATAGAAGAAGCCTAATTCATCTGAAGAGTTCTGTAAATGTACCATTTTAAATGTAAGGTCTAGCAATACACTGAAATAGACAAGATTTCTCCTTTAGATCTTTCTAAAGCCAGTGAAATTTTATATTGTTTCTGTTAAAATACTTGCATTATGTTTGTCTGTTTGAATTTTCAGTGTTAATCTAACTATGAAACAGTTTCATCTGTGTTTCATGTCATTATCTTCTGATGGAGGTGACTTGAAGATACCATTTCCATGAACTAAATGAATATTTTTAAAATACTCTTAGCTTGAACAGTTCTAGTACTTCTGTTTGCAAGGTGTAATTGTGAATTTGCAGGTTTTTATGAAGAATCTCTATGCAGATGCACTACTGATAAGAAGGTATTCATGTCAAGTTAATGTGTAGTCGTTCATTTAAATAAGGTTTGGTGATGGAGGTGTTTTCTTTAAGACAATCCCTTGTTAGATCTGAAATTTCTTTAAATACTCAAAGTAAAATCTATGCCCGTTGCTTGTTAGGATTTTCTTAATTAAGGTTCAGTGCAGTCACACAAAGACATTGTATACTGTGTATAATTGATGACTCAAGACACAATTTTAAAGCTCACTAGCAAAACACAGAATGTAACTAAATGTGTTACATCAAAGACTGCTGGAAATGTTCAGTAGAGGATAAAGTATACAGAGAAGGGAATAGATTGTGGTTATNAGGTGCGGCCGCACCAGAGCTGAGTCAAAAGTAAGTTAGAGAGTGTTATGTCTCACAGAATCACAGAATGAAAGGGACCTTAAAGACCATTTAGTTCCACCTCCCCTGCCATGAGCAGGGACACCTTCTATAGATAATGTTGCCCAAAGCCACACCCAACCTGGCCTTGAACACCTCCAGGAACAGAGCTTTTCTGGGCAACAGGGCAACCTGTTCTGGTGCCTTACCACCCTCACAGTGAAGAATTCTTCCTAATCCCTAATCTAAATCTGTCTTCTTTTAGTTTAAAACCATTACCCTCTGTCCTTTTGCTACACTCCTTGAGAAAGGGTCCGTTCCCCTCTCTCCTGTAGGCCCCCATTAAGAGTAGCTATAAGGTCTCCTCAGAGTCTTCTCTTTTTACTTGGGCTAAACAACTCCAGCTCTCCTAGCCTTTGTAGCAGAGGTGCTCCGGCCCTCTGATGATTGTTGTGGCCCTTGTCTGGACCCACTCAAACAGGTCCATGTCTTTCTTATGCTGAAGGCCCCAGAGCCAAAAGCAGTGCTCCAGGGAATTTATGCTTTGCCCCCCATTTTGGATTCTGCTGCACCCTTTTCGTGTGACCTACAACAAGTTACTAAAAATAAAGATTTTCATAAATAGCTTTAGATTTTGAGTGCTCCAGCTCGAGCTTCTTTCAAAACCATGCATCACTCACAGCTGCAGGGACACATATCAAGCCCAGCTGATACAAGCTGGACACTGGAATCCAAATTAAAACTTGAAGGAAATTAAGCTTAATCTCTCTCTGGTTGTTGTGAGAATTAGTTAACTCATGTCTGTAAATAATTTTAGAGCCTTAACAGGAAAGTGTTGAAGAGGTGCAAAGTGTTAATATATTGTAATGAAAGAATGGAAGCATGAAAAATTGGAAATAATGAGAAAACAATAGAAGAGAAAAAAAGGGTAAAAACAAAGAAAAGAAACATGCTGAATACAACCAAATAAAAATATTTTGACTAAACAAAAGAACTATTTCACTTGTGGGATTGTTTGTTTTTTGTTCCACTCCCTGCTAATGATCTTTTCCACTACCTATACGTACCATTAAATATGTCTATATTAATAGTGTCTTCTGAAGGTGTGGTAAGGAAGCTGAGGAGGCCCTGCATGCGCCAGAATGCAGGCTGCAGCCTGCACCCCAGGGCATGAGCCCTGCTGTACACAGGCACACGTGGAATCACTGGTGAAGAGATTTCCAGTGTGCTTCAAGGACTCCTTAGGCTGTCATTTTAAAGACAAAATCCATAGTGCTGGTGTGTAAATGTTGGAGGCTGGAGAAAGGATAAAAGAAAGGAGGACGCCCACCGGCAGACAGAGGGGAATTGCCTGGTGGGGTGTGCTCAGGCCAGCAGCTTGTTTCAAGGCCAAATGGAAGATGGTGTATCTGCAGAGAAATAATGTATCAGTTTCCATGCTATGTAGTTTTTATTTTTAATCTTTTAAGAGATCATATTTCAGATCGTTTGCCTCAGTGAAACGGTGCTGTTGGCATTTGTAAGGACTGAATTAGCAAGCTGCAGACCTTGGATCAATAACGCTTCAACACTTCTGGCTCTGCTGTTCATTTTGACCTCTAAGGTGTAAATGTGAAAAAATACAGTGAAAACAGGATATATATTTTTTTATCCCATTAAAAAGAATTATCTGTGATACATCGCAGCACCATTGGTGCCCACACTCGCTGCTGGGAACGCTGGTTTCCAGCATAGAGCGCGTCGGGAAGTGAACGTCGTGCGTCCGCGCTGTGCGTGATTCTGATGGGTTTCACATCACGCTAATTGCGTAAGATCGCGGAACGGCCTTTGTGTAGCACATCCGGGGGCAGGAATGAATGAAGCACGCGGTGCCTTGTCAAAGTGAGCTGGGCACCGGCCGTGAGCGGTATGCCAGGCTCTGAGCCACGTTTTCCACCACGTAGCACGTACTTAGATCCTCAGGTCTCCGTGTCACAAAGCTGTTCATCGGCCACACCGTGGAGCTGTACTTAGGCTCGGACAGCCGGCAGCATTTCCCCGCATCCAGCAGTCACCCTGCGGCCCACGGACGCGCGCAGCGCGCATGCGCGCCGCTCGCCTTCCCTCACTAAAAATGGGTGCCCCACGGCGGGGCCGCACGTGAGGCAGCAGGGGGAGCCGCTTCCGCCCTCTTTCTATCACGTGATACGCGGTCCGCGGCCGGCAGCCCTTACGGCAGCCCCATGGGGACAAGCCGCCCGGCAATGGCGCCTCACCTGAAGGGTGCCTAAGGCGCGCCGCTGAACGCCCCCCGCCCGCAGGAGGCAGCGCCTGGAGTACGGCAGCAGCGCGGCAGCAGGCGGGCCGGGCAGGGCCCAGCGCCTTACACCGCGTCTGGGTGAGTGCGCGCTGCGGGGCCTGGCGGGAGCGCCGCCGGCCGTGCCCGGTCTGCCCGCCGCCCTCCCGTCCTTCCGTTGCCTCCCGGCTGCTTGGGCAGTGCCCCTTCCGCCGCCCTCCTCCCCCGCGCGGTCCCGGACCCGCGGCCGTCGCCCCGCGCTGTTTCTCCCTGCGTTTCCGGTGTTTCCCTGTTAAGAGGGGTTGTGTTTTGCGTTGAAGCTGCCGGGAGAGAGGAGCCGGCAGCGGGGCCGCGCCGGAGCTGAGGGACCGCGGGTGCTCGGCTGCGTCATGTCACTTCCCGGTTCTGCTATTCTCGTGCCCCGTCTGAGCCTCTTAATTCTGCGAACAGGAATGTTGAAATCTTCTTTCTGTGTGATTTATTAACGTCTTCTGGAGTGTGCTTTGTCTGACGATAACTGGAGAAGGCGACGTGACTGGTTACGTTCCTGATGAACAGCTGGGCGTTTGTTAACGAGCCCCAGTTTGAAGTTCTGCTGATGAAGTCTTACTGTTTCTTGTGCTGTTCTCTTGTGGGGAGAAAAAAGAAAAAGGCTAACAACTGAAATCATTTGGCCAAAAAAAAACCAAAAAACAAAAAGCTAAAAAAACAGAATTTTCAGTGTTGAGAAGTAGGTAAGAGCAGGAAGATGTTGAGGGGGTGTATCAGTAGTCCCTGGCAGTTACCACGCACAGTTAAACCCATCCAGTAGCATTTAGTTTATGAATAGTGTATAGAAAGACTGTTCTGACGCTGTCATTTTTTTGTGTGCGTTTTATCTTGCAGCTGGAAAGCAGCAGTCGTGCTGACTTACACATAAATTAGTGCTGAACTTCAGGGGAGCTGTGTTGTGCAATAAACAGCCTGGTGCTTAAGAGCAAGGAAGCAGACAAGCTGTGAAACATCTGTAGTCAGGTCTTCTGAGAGGCAGCTCTTCTGTGTGCTGCCTCACATAGATGTTCTGGGTACTTTAAGGTGATCTTAAAATTGATTTTTGATATTGGCATTATGGTTCTCTTAATGCTGTTGATCTGGAGGTGCTGGTCAGTGAAGATCTGATTGTACACCCTGTTTGGGAAGAAAAAACACCTTTTGTAAAGTGGAAATGTCAAAAGACTGCAGTCTCTGTACCTGTCACTGTCTGATCCAGCCACGAGAGTGACAAACACGGCTTGCAAGACTGAAGGATGTGGCCAAAAAAAAAAAGAGGTCTAAGAATCATGAAGTACCAAAGCTGTTTATGCACTTCTTGAGCTCCTTTAAACAGCATATGCATATTTTGAAGTGTTTAGCTAAGTGGGTTGTTCCAGTTCCTTTCATTTGATAGATACAAACAGTAAGAATTAATACAGATGGATTAAATCTTTGCCTAATTTCAGGCACTTTCTTTATGGGTAGATATGTTTACATAGAATGAAGATCTTCTCCTTGATGCCCAATTCTGCAATGTGCTGAAGTGAGTGAGGCTTTGAGATGGATAAATTTATTTCATTTGGTCTGCGGTGACTGGAAGTCTTGAAAGTAACATCAGAGATTCCAGGACAGATTGCTAAGTGGATCACGTCTTTAATATACTGAACTTTTTTTTTTTCTACTGACTTTAATGCAGTCTTACATAGACCATATCCTTCCATGTGCTTGTTTCTGCTGTCTGAAGGTAACTGTCACTTTGAGGCTTTATTGATAGGGGAGGTATTGTTTCTGTGTGAAGTATTGTCAAGTATTAGTCTAATTACACAGCAAAGTATAAAGGGGTTGTCTTGACTTCTTTCACGAAAATAGAATGTGCAAAGCAGATGGAGGTGTCATACGACAGGGTCACAGAGGCTGAATTTCCTTGGGTGGGTCCTGAGGGCAGATGCTCTTTGGGGAAGCAGTGAGGGTAGAGCCCAGGTTGTGTTTGTGCATGTGTACACAGAAGAGCAGGTTGTATTGGCTTGACTGTGGTGGCACGCTGATGAAGGTACATAGCTCCCAAACAGGAGGTGCTGTGTGAGGGCTCATGCTGATTGGTTGGTGGTGTGACTGGTGTTCTGTCTCACCTGCACAGAAACATTTTGTAGTCAGAGTTCTGTGTGTTCTGCTTTTAAAGGTACGTGTACAGCAACAGATGTAGCCCTGAAGTCAAAAATAGCGAAAGAATGTAGCTGCTTAGGGAACCACTTCAAGCAGTACCAGTAAAAAGATTTCTTGTCAGAATAAACTGTTTCCAATAGATGGATTTTCCATAATAACTGTACTTGCATGTTGTGTGTGTGCATATACATATACAAATAAATATCCCTGTTAACTCTAACTGTAAAACTAACTGTTATCTTGGTCTGACATGAGCTATAGCTGAGGCCCCCAGCCTTTGGCTGGCTGAAGTTTCTCACAAGTGAGGCTTCTTGCAGCTCACAGTTTCCACTAAGAGCTACTCTGCATCCTCATTCAAACTATGTCACCAGGGTTTCCTTTTTAACCCAAGCTACAGCTCCTATCTGTCAGAACCATTGATGAGGTCCTCTGGCCATTGCCCCAGTGAAAATGTTCTGTTAACCATTGGAGCTCCCTCTCTACCCCATAGTTTCCACCTGTGGTCCCTTTCCCACCTCTCTGCATGCATAGCTCTAGGGTTTCTTTTTCTCTGTCTTAAACCAGATGTTCCCACCTCTCGAGAAGACTCACCAAATAAGCAGCTACCTTGCTCTGTGTATGGCTCTCCAGTGGCTGCCCTATTAGTAATTTCATCACAGCCCACTTTCTGGGAAGTTCCTTCATTACTTCTTTTGAAATTCCCTTTCTTTTCTAAGAAATACTTCACCATGCGGCTTTGTAGGACTTTATCTGCTTTCTCTAATACTGACACTCTGGATCTGTGTAAATACAGATTGATGTTTTAATTTCTTACCAATCCTGAAGATGTACCCAATGTTTCTTTCTTTTTCCTTCCAGCCAATGCAGAAGAAGTGATTTAAAAAAACAAAACCAAAAACACCCAAGAAGTTCTGCTTGTAATGTGCAGCTCAGTTTGAGGCTCTTCAGTGCAGCTTTGAGTGTGGTAGGAAGCCTCCTTGGTCCTTCCTTGGTTCCCTCGCTGCCCTCCACTCTGAGTCACTTGTGATTGAACTTCCTATGCGTTTTGTCAAATAATTTTTCTCTCAATTAGTCTGCTCAGTTAGGGTCTTCTAATGCCTGCCTAGCAATCGTAGCAGAGAGGTCCCTTTAGTTGCTTTTCTATACTCCTATTACAGCTCTTGGTTTCCTTTTGCCAGAATGAGTGGGGCTGCATTCCCATCGCCAGCTGCCGAGATGGCAGAAATCAATCGCCTTCAGTATGAGATGGAGTACACCGAAGGCATCAGTCAACGCATGCGGGTTCCAGAGAAACTCAAAGTGGCTCCTCAGAATGCTGACCTTGAGAAGAGCATCCCAGAAGGATTTCCAAATGCCAGTGTAACTATGCAGGTTCCAGAGCGGATTGTAGTGGCAGGTAGGTCTGCATCTCAGTATGATAACAACAGGCCGAAATTTAAACCCCCCAAATTCTGGAAGGACAGAAATAGAAAGAAAAACTTACAAAATGCTTTCTAGTTTTCAAGCAGTTTTTGCTTGTCAACTTCAGCCTAGGGAGTACCTCAAACTTTGAAAATACTTCATGAATAGTCTTGGTGTAACTTGTAATGGAGATAGTTAACGAATGAAACTTGCTTTCTGTTGACAACTGATATTCTTGCAGGTAATAGTGAAGACATTCCACTTTCCAGACCTCCAGACCTCGACCTTCTTCAGTCTACTCCATTCAAACCACTGGCATTGAAAACTCCTCCCCGTGTTATTTCTCTTAGTGATCGACCACTAGATTTTTTGGACCTAGAAAAACCTCCACAACAGACACCTCAAAATGAAGAGGCTAGTACTTATTTTGCTTTTTACC
This sequence comes from Odontophorus gujanensis, assembly GCA_013399175.1. Lineage (NCBI taxonomy): Eukaryota > Metazoa > Chordata > Aves > Galliformes > Odontophoridae > Odontophorus > Odontophorus gujanensis. The sequence goes on along the minus strand of VXAB01010292.1, from coordinate 701,698 downwards.
TGGTTGAGAAATTTTCTTCTAAAGCAAAATAAACAAAGATTTCACCACTAATCTATCTGGTGCAGGCTAAGTTAGAAAAATGTTATTTTTTATAAGCACTGTAGTTCTAACTGTGGTCTTTAAGTTCCATAGTTAACTGACAAAATGACTGAAGGTTGACATACTCAGGTAACTTATACAGTACTTAGAAAATAAAGTCATGATTAGAACTACCTGAAATACTTTTTAACTGAAAACAAAGATCCTTTTGGTTAAGTTGCAGGAGTTACTTTTTTTAATTTGCAGGTTTGTTATTGCAAAACATGTCTAAAGAATCTCAGTATGTAACTGAAATTTGTTGACAGATGATATAACACATAGAATTAGTGATATTGTGTCTGAAGTATGAAAACATACTTCAGGGAAGCATGTGGAAGTGGTATGCAGATGGATGATTTGTAATTGACACCTTACAAACTGGAAAATACTTATGAAGCTGTGTATCCTGTAGACTTGTTCATACTTGTGGCATCAGGTCATATGGATAGGTAACAAAAGGATGGCAATGAGTCTGGAACTTGGTTTTACGTGTACCAGCATCAGATCCTCTCATCTGATGTCTTCCTTCTAATCACTGAGGAACCCATATAAACGTAGAATCATAGAATGGCTTGGGTTGGAAGGAACTTAAAGATGATCTAGTTCCAACCTCTCTGCCATGGGCTGGTTGTCACCCACCAGATCAGGCTGCCCAGGGCTCCATCTAACCTGGCTTTGGATGCTTCCAGGGATGGTGTATCCTCAGTCTCTCTGTGCAGCCTGTTCCTGTGCCTCATCACTCCAAGTAAATAATTTCTTCCTAACATGTAACCTATATTTCCTCTCAGTTTAAAATTGTTCCCCTTTTGTCTCATTACTATCAGACCATGTAAAAAGGCAGTATCCATCCTGCTTATAAGCTTCACTGAAGTACTGGAAGACCAAAATGAGGTTTCCTTGGGTGTTCTCCAAGCTAAGCAAGCCTACCTCCCTCAACCTTTCTTCATGAGAGAGATGCTCTGGCCTTATCACCTTCATGGCCCTCCCGTTTGCCTTTGAGCATTCAACTAACTTAACTCTCCAGTGCTAAGGTTTTAAATCTCTCCTGGAGTTTCCTTTCTTTTATCTTGCTCTTGCTTCCCTCTTGTGCAGGTTCGTTCAGTGGGAAGACTGAAGAGAGAACGTTCCATGAGTGAAAATGCCACTCGACAGAACAGCCAGCTGGCCCGAAATGATTCCATGTGAGTAAAGCAATAGGGTGCAGGGACACAGCTACAGCTTTACCACAGAATTCTTTTGTTCTTCATGTCCTCATGCGTTTGTTTTTTTTAACTAAGTAATGTTTTTGTGTGTTGTAGTAAGTATATAATTTTGAACACTAAAAAGCTAACATTTTCTCTTAATTCCTACGCTTTTGATTCAGTGTGGGTTTTTCTTGGAGTTTAGGGGTGGGAGTGTTTGTGGGCATACAGTTGTTTCATCTGAATTGCTGCATTAGGAGATTTTTCCCTTTCTGAATGGGTGTAATTTTTTTTCCTGAATTTTCAGGTTATATGCTCAAAGAAATTGAGTTATCTGTGTGCATGAAAATGTTCCCTTTTATTGCTGTTGATATTACAAAGTGGTTTTAATTAAGAAATCACCATATTTCTTTGTCTATTATGAATGTGAGAGTTAAGTCATATTTCATTGGTGTCTGTATACTTCATGCATTGAGATATGTGAGTATGCATCATCTTTTGAGATAAAAATGGCAAGTACTCTTTAGGATTGGAAACTTCATTTACTGATACCATCAGAGGTAGCAGTTCTTATGGTACATTCTGTAGACATGCATGTCTATATATTCCAATTAGACACAACTGTCATTTGATTAATCTCAGTATATTCTGAGTGATGGTATCCTTCCACCTGGCAATATTGTTTTTTGCAGTGTAATGCTTAGTCTTCCTGCATATGTATGTATTGATCAAAACAATTCCTAATATAGCTACCATAAAAAATGTTGCCTTAATGAAAGAATCCGAGTTGTAAGACCTAGCAATGGGATTCATCTGTGTTGGACAAATTAAGATTGAGTATCGCAGTATTGCTAGCCACCTTAAATTTAATGTAGTAGGAAATAAATACATGACCTTCTTTGAGTCTACTTATTTTTAGTATCAGAAAAATTAAGTAAATTATGTCCTAGAAATGCCTGTTCTTATATTTACGACAGGAGTACCAAGAGGTTTGGTCTATACTACATATCTATCTACCTGTGAGTTTGGCTAAAATTGGTGTAATGTATTCACATGCCTATTTCAGAAATTACAGTTTTTCTGCTCTTCCTCCAGATCTTCATGGAAATACTGTTGCTTATCTTCCTTTTCTTAATCAAGCTTTTGGTTTATACAAGCATATCCAAGTACTCAGGTCTACTGAATTTTAAGATGATTGAGCTAGCAAAATTGAATTCACATCCATAAGCTCCTGATCAGCTCAGTCTCCAGATGTTTTAGCAGCTTATTAAGTGTCCAAGTTCCCTTTGATGTTGGTCATCCAGTTAAAATACATTGGACTGGATGTGGTAGGATTTCACTACAGGAATGGCCTGCTGTTGATATTTTGCATGTGATGCATGCCGGAATAGATGTCCTTCATGAGGTAGAAGTTGTTTGTGAAAAAGTTTACCACTTCCATGTTACCAGCCTTGCTTCTTCAGCCCTTGGGGGAAAAATAGCATGTATGAATTCTTGTCATTACTTGAAATCACTTTATCCTTGCCCCCAGTGTTTGTTTACTCTCCCCAAAGTCATGGGTGATGTCTGCCTAGCTAGAAAACTAGGAAGAGCAGCTCTAATGGGATGTATCTTGTCCCTGTGAGATTTCTCGTGCCTGAATTTCTTGAATCCAGAAATTCCAAATCTGCAAAACTCACCTGTGTGCTTTACTGTATGTAAAATTACTGGTTTAAAACTATCTACATACTGTTTGCCATCATAATTTCAATTAGCAGTCCTTCAGAGAAGCTTGGCAGTGCAATGCAAACCTGATATCCTGAACTTAAGAAGGATGTGATGAGTGAACTAAGCAACTGCTGATTTGCACGTTTCAGTTTATTGTATGAAAGAGACAGGAAATTGTGACACATCTGGAGATGAGTTTTTTGATGCTGATTGCTGGCACCTGTGTAATGCTGTCCAAGTTTCTACTAAGCTTTTCCAGTCTTCTGGGAAAATTATATAAACTTAGACTGATCCAGAATCTCAACTGTTTTGTTTCTATGAAGCATCTAACTGATATTAAGCCTGCTGTATCTGTGCTCTCTACTGACAATGTGGAAGAACCTGTCTTTCTTCACCGCAGTGTTCCTTGTTTGCTGCCTGCAGATGATGTGTTTTGTTTTTTCTTGTCCTCTCAGGCACTTGTTTTCTTATGACAGAATTTATGCTGGGCCTAGTGTATAGCTCATCTGTTCTGATATCACTGAGATTCCAAGGGGTTGCTTCTTTTTCTGTCAGTGCTTTTGACTCAGTGTGATTCAGAAAAAGTACATGGTATCTTTTTACTCTTTGCCTTATAATTTAGGCCCATGGGGCATAATTGCAAACTGATAAAGAAAAACGTAAGCTTTGTGGAAATAGTGATTCTATGAATAAAACTAGTAAGATAGTGTTCTACTTTTGCTGTGGTGACCACTTAAAGACACTGCTGATGTGGAAGTGTTCTGATGTGGTTCAAGATAGGCAATGCACACAAACATACGTGTTTGGTGTTAATTGTGCTACCTCAGATCTGGTACTGATTATCATGTAGCTTGCAGATTGCAAGTAAATGTGATTAATTTTTTTGAGATTTCATTATCTTATTGATAATTAAACATTTAAATAAAGAAATTGTACTAAAAATGCATTCTTTGCAATAGAGAAAACATAACACCTGTTATATCTCATGTAACTTGAACATTTAATTTCCTCACCTTCTAGAAATAATATTTTTTCCATTGTTGTACAAACACAGAAGAAACTAGCTGCTCGTGAAGTTCTTGTCTCCAGCAGTGTTGGCTGATGGTATTATCTTTGCTCTAATTGTTGCAATGGTACAATGCTGCTTCATCAAAACTGGCTTGACTTTTAAGTTGATTTCATGTTTAGGTAGTTCTGCAATTAAAAAGTACTGCAAGGAAGATCAGTACCTTATTTCCATTTTTGTTTTGGTTTGGTTTTTTTTAGTCTAGTTCATGTCATCATAGGAAAAACAGTCCCATCTTTTACATCCACTTCCAAATTACATCAAATATTGACTTATCATAAAACTGTTTTTCTTTTGTCTTATTTTCCTGACAGATGAGATAGTTCTCAGTGGGGATAGCACTGAGTAGACTGTCACGTAAAATCTTTATCTACTTAGGAGGGAGTATAATACTCAAGTTTTAATCTTCATCAGCGTTGTCCTCATATAAAATGTCCAGATGTGCTGTACAAAATTCCAGTGTCTGTCCTACAAAAGTAACAAAATTAAATGTTCTGGAATAGATTGAGGCAAAGGAGTTGACTGTGCTACTTAGAACTGTGTTCTCGATATGATATTGATAATTTTTTTTCTTGTTTCTTGTTCTTTTTTTGTTTCTCCTCATTATCCATTTGCATGCATTTCCAACAATTTGCTGGGAGTTCAGCTTTGTTTAAGGTAGTAATTCTCAAATGTTAAAAAAAACAAATTGAGACTAACAAGAGAACATCTGCTTGCACAGTAACTTTCTACATGTTTAACAATATTAACAGCTCTTTAAATGATATTTCTATAAAGGATGCTTACTTAAGAGATTACAATTATTATTCAAGGTGGCAAAGATCAGATACTGTCCCAAGAAATAAAATGCCACGGTTCCAGTCACCTCTTTCGACTAAGGATTGCACGTAAGCCAACATGTTAGCTGGTATATAAAAATCAAGAGTGTGTTTAATTATGTAGCTCTCTGCAATACTAATTTTCAGACAAAGTATCTGTTATTTAGATTATAAAATCTAAATCAGTTTTTATGCACTAAATACGTGGTTTCATTTTCTTTTGCACGCTTTCCCAGGTTTTGCCAGATTGCTTGCCTGTGTGAGAAACACAGGGAGAAATAAATGGTGGCAGAACTCCAACTAATGATTTATTTATAAAAAAAAAAAAAAAGCTTTAGTCTGGTTCTTTGGCTGTTTGTGATTACCTGGAGAAATGAAGCTTTTTCTTGTCCATTGCCAGTCAGTGTTGAATGCAAACATTCCACTGTGAATCAGAAGTCAGCAAACCACTGAGGTTGGATCAAAATGGGTAGAGCATGTGATTTTATTTTTTTCTTCTGCTCCTGCCTTTCCCTTTGAGCTCTCTAAGGAGATGCACTTTCCTATTTCATAGCTTGAGAAATCCTGTTCTTTACACAAATTGTGTGGCAAAAGGCTGTGGTATACACATCCTTAATGAGAATACAGGCTGTGGCTGAATCTAATCTAACTTCTACTTTAAATGTTTACCCTTATTTTATATTCCTAGAACTAAAAGAAATAATGTGTACATCTCACTTTTTTTTTTTAGAAGACTTTGGGGACACTACTGTGAAGGTAGACTGTAACTGAACCCCTTCATACTAATTTCTATAATTCTCTGCTGTTTGGTTTTGGTCCAAATCCTGAAATTTACCAGTGTTTTTAACTAGACAGTGCTGAAACAATAACTGTCTGCAACTGAACGTGAAAATGCTTCAGAAATTTTAAATGAAATTATGTCAGACTAGGAACATTTCACTACCAATTGAGGAGATAAGGGTGTAACTACAACTTGTGATGAGCAGTCGTGTTAAGTGTTAGAGAATTATTCTTGTGTCATCTTGGCTGGTTTGTGTAGCAGATGTTTGCTTCATTATACTGCTTCTCCATAGTCTCTGATGTAGTCCAGAGGGTTACTGCATGCTTACAGATGAATAATCCTAAAACAAGAGCACAGAGGAAGAATTCAGCTTATTCATTCCACCTCCCCCACCCTTTCCCCATATTCCTTAATTCTGAGATTTGAGCCCTTTATTTAATTATTCTCATTTTCAGTCAGAAAGGAAGAAAGTTCTCTCCTAAACCATGTACTTCAAAAGGATACTAATATTAGCTATAGTCTTTTTGGAGAAAATTTGAATTATTTAATATGGCTGTGCAGGAGAAAATATATTCAAATAAAGAAATGAAATTTTCTCTAGTAAAGACTTCTTGAATGAGTAACCTCTTTTTACAAACTTCCTATAAGCCAATGAGCATAGAATAGTCCAATGAGTTAGGAACTACCTTGTTCTGCAGTCTTTTTCCCTTTCCCCTTATTGTAGACTTTCTTCATGTGACCTTGTAGAGAATTTTGTGTAGTTTTAGTTCAGTAGGTGTTTGGGATTTTTTGTCATTTTTCAGTATCTACACAAAACTTTGCAAATAACATTACTAGGGTTATTTACAATAAAGGTATTCTGGACAACATGAATATTGTTTTGCAACATATTTATATACTATATAGTTTGTATACTATTACTTTTTTAAAGCTCCTGTTCAGAAATGATGAACAAGAAAAATTGCCTTTAATAAAAAGACATTGCTCTTTTTTCCTTTCCCTCAAACTGACAAATCCATACAGGAATAGAAAATCTCATGAATTTATTTCAGTGGCGATATTTCCCTGCTTCAAGTGGTTTTTCTCCAGAATATTGGGATTTCCAATACAATTGGAGAATTAAGTTTGAAGCTGTGACCACTTCTATTGATGGCAAAATAGAAGTCATAAAAGAGAGATCTATTCTACAGCTCATAGAGGAAAAATAAAATATGTAAAGAGGGGTGTTTATTTTTCTTTCTCTTTTCTTTTTCCTTTAGCTGATAAATAATGACTAACATCAGTCAAGCATCAGGCACTGCTGTCTTTGCTTGTCTCTGGAAGCTTGGGATGGCTTTAACTGTTCTGTGGTTGAAGTGACATCTGCGTAATATGCATTGAATCTCTTTTCAATTGAACTTTCTTACTCAGTTTTATGATCTTGCTGCCAGCCAGTCACAAAGCAGCTCTGTTCAAAATGGAGCACTAAAGGGCTGTGACCCACCTAGGAATTATCCACATGTCAAACCCACTTCTAATCACTTAACCACCCATACTTGGATTAATTTCATAAAAGTGCCAACAAAAGTGGAAAGATTAGTGTTCTAACTCTTATTAGTTTTGTTCTAACTCTATTAGCTTTGCCATTTGTATTTTGCATCAGCAGTTCAAGGAGTGTTGAAATAAGGATGCTAATCTTGGAAGATAAACTCTCCCTAGATTTTAAAGAGTATGGTTACTCACACTTTGTCTTATATTTATGTATTAATATAAATGAGAAAGTTAACATAAGTGATGTTCTCTTCAAAAAAGAACCTCACTTAAAAATCTCTGATTCAAATGGAAGAAAATCTTGACGTATGAAGGACAATGTGGATAATGTCAAGTTGAACATGAAAAATGGCNCCAGTCAGTGTTGAATGCAAACATTCCACTGTGAATCAGAAGTCAGCAAACCACTGAGGTTGGATCAAAATGGGTAGAGCATGTGATTTTATTTTTTTCTTCTGCTCCTGCCTTTCCCTTTGAGCTCTCTAAGGAGATGCACTTTCCTATTTCATAGCTTGAGAAATCCTGTTCTTTACACAAATTGTGTGGCAAAAGGCTGTGGTATACACATCCTTAATGAGAATACAGGCTGTGGCTGAATCTAATCTAACTTCTACTTTAAATGTTTACCCTTATTTTATATTCCTAGAACTAAAAGAAATAATGTGTACATCTCACTTTTTTTTTTTAGAAGACTTTGGGGACACTACTGTGAAGGTAGACTGTAACTGAACCCCTTCATACTAATTTCTATAATTCTCTGCTGTTTGGTTTTGGTCCAAATCCTGAAATTTACCAGTGTTTTTAACTAGACAGTGCTGAAACAATAACTGTCTGCAACTGAACGTGAAAATGCTTCAGAAATTTTAAATGAAATTATGTCAGACTAGGAACATTTCACTACCAATTGAGGAGATAAGGGTGTAACTACAACTTGTGATGAGCAGTCGTGTTAAGTGTTAGAGAATTATTCTTGTGTCATCTTGGCTGGTTTGTGTAGCAGATGTTTGCTTCATTATACTGCTTCTCCATAGTCTCTGATGTAGTCCAGAGGGTTACTGCATGCTTACAGATGAATAATCCTAAAACAAGAGCACAGAGGAAGAATTCAGCTTATTCATTCCACCTCCCCCACCCTTTCCCCATATTCCTTAATTCTGAGATTTGAGCCCTTTATTTAATTATTCTCATTTTCAGTCAGAAAGGAAGAAAGTTCTCTCCTAAACCATGTACTTCAAAAGGATACTAATATTAGCTATAGTCTTTTTGGAGAAAATTTGAATTATTTAATATGGCTGTGCAGGAGAAAATATATTCAAATAAAGAAATGAAATTTTCTCTAGTAAAGACTTCTTGAATGAGTAACCTCTTTTTACAAACTTCCTATAAGCCAATGAGCATAGAATAGTCCAATGAGTTAGGAACTACCTTGTTCTGCAGTCTTTTTCCCTTTCCCCTTATTGTAGACTTTCTTCATGTGACCTTGTAGAGAATTTTGTGTAGTTTTAGTTCAGTAGGTGTTTGGGATTTTTTGTCATTTTTCAGTATCTACACAAAACTTTGCAAATAACATTACTAGGGTTATTTACAATAAAGGTATTCTGGACAACATGAATATTGTTTTGCAATATATTTATATACTATATAGTTTGTATACTATTACTTTTTTAAAGCTCCCGTTCAGAAATGATGAACAAGAATAATTGCCTTTACTAAAAAGACATTGCTCTTTTTTCCTTTCCCTCAAACTGACAAATCCATACAGGAATAGAAAATCTCATGAATTTATTTCAGTGGCGATATTTCCCTGCTTCAAGTGGTTTTTCTCCAGAATATTGGGATTTCCAATACAATTGGAGAATTAAGTTTGAAGCTGTGACCACTTCTATTGATGGCAAAATAGAAGTCATAAAAGAGAGATCTATTCTACAGCTCATAGAGGAAAAATAAAATATGTAAAGAGGGGTGTTTATTTTTCTTTCTCTTTTCTTTTTCCTTTAGCTGATAAATAATGACTAACATCAGTCAAGCATCAGGCACTGCTGTCTTTGCTTGTCTCTGGAAGCTTGGGATGGCTTTAACTGTTCTGTGGTTGAAGTGACATCTGCGTAATATGCATTGAATCTCTTTTCAATTGAACTTTCTTACTCAGTTTTATGATCTTGCTGCCAGCCAGTCACAAAGCAGCTCTGTTCAAAATGGAGCACTAAAGGGCTGTGACCCACCTAGGAATTATCCACATGTCAAACCCACTTCTAATCACTTAACCACCCATACTTGGATTAATTTCATAAAAGTGCCAACAAAAGTGGAAAGATTAGTGTTCTAACTCTTATTAGTTTTGTTCTAACTCTATTAGCTTTGCCATTTGTATTTTGCATCAGCAGTTCAAGGAGTGTTGAAATAAGGATGCTAATCTTGGAAGATAAACTCTCCCTAGATTTTAAAGAGTATGGTTACTCACACTTTGTCTTATATTTATGTATTAATATAAATGAGAAAGTTAACATAAGTGATGTTCTCTTCAAAAAAGAACCTCACTTAAAAATCTCTGATTCAAATGGAAGAAAATCTTGACGTATGAAGGACAATGTGGATAATGTCAAGTTGAACATGAAAAATGGCTATATCAAATGTGGTGTATCAAAGTTCACTTTTGTCTGGTAGAGATGAGGTTTGTATACTGCTTTAAATCAAGATGCTTGTCCTTGCATTTCAATCCTCTGTATTTTTCATAAGGGTGTTGTTTTGCTCATCATGGCTAAAAGCTCAGATCATGTAACTTGTCCCTGGGATGTGAATTCTGTGCTGAAATGCTAGCTGTGGTCTTTAATGACTATTTGTGTGCAGACCAAATAGCTATCTTGATTCTTAGTCACAACATAAAAACTTTTTTTAAAGAGTCTGTGAGGTTCTCCTTGCTGAAAAAACTTATGCTTTTAAAAGCACTTTTCTCATTGATGTCAATAACAACTTGACTACTGATTTCAGCAGGTGCAGAATTGGTTGGGCAAGGACTTTTTGAAACTATCCAGTGTAACTCTTCAGAGCATGTACAAACATAGCTCACAATCCCTATACTCCTGGAGTTTGGGGCTGCTACATTATAATGCTTGGGAGAGGGTTAAACATAGAACTATCTGAAAAGTTTTGATGGTTTTTTTTTTATTTTTATTAAAAATCTGACTATAGTATTTCTCTCTTCATTTACTATGCTTATATGAACAGTGTGACACCATCACTGCAACAGGCTCGTGTCTGTCCTCCCAATATGTTACCTGAAGATGGAACTAACCTTTACTCTGCTCGTGGCATTTTGTCGTTTATCCAGTCTTCCACACGTAGGGCTTACCAGCAGGTCTTGGATGTGCTGGATGAAAATCGCAGGTGATTGGTTGTCACTGATTCTGCCAGCTGCTGCTTTTATTGTTTTTTTCTTCTTTTAGTGGAGTGTGATTTATGTTTACAGAATAATGAGATGAAATTATTTGCTTTTGCTTTCTTTTGCGTTCACTATTCATAAGCAATGTAATTGTCCAAAATTCACATTTCAAAATGTTATAGTTTCGCTGAAATACAGCGTTAAGATTTTCTTCCAAACAAAAATTGTTGGAGCTAATCTGCAACTGCTAGGGATTCAACTGTTTCCAAATTGTCAGGTTGTTTTTCTGCACTTAATTCTTGATCTCTAACATGCATGTTTATTAGCCTTATCTACTACTTTTGTGTTGGTGAGTAATGGTGCACATCAATAAGATTGGGTTGATGTTGCTCTAAGTCATTTAAACGTACAGAAATGGGATAGGTTATTCTGCAAGACATTGGTTGCAGGTACTGCTTTTGTTTACATGTTGTGACTTCAGGCTCTGTCAGGTGATGTAGTGAATACTTATCTCTGGTCAATACATGACTGATGGTGAGCACTTCACTGGATGTTGTGAGCCAAAAAAAAGGAAGCAATATATGCGGAGTTGGTTGCTCCTTTGATTTCTAATTTCTTCATTTTTGTGGATAAGCTGATACTTTGAGAGGTGATGAGCCCAAAGAAGCCTTGTTGCACTCAGTGTAGTTCCATTCTTTCAGTGGAGTTTTGCCCACCTGATGTGTCTGTATACTGTTTTGATTTGGCACTTTGAAGCATGACAAGAATTGCACATTTAACACTGCAGGAGTACTTACAAAGACTAAAAATGATGAGATTTTCTTAGCAAAAGCAGTTTTAATACTGTGCATGCTTGTCACAGAGGTTCAGGTAAGAACTGCCACAGCTATTTTGTAGTTTTTGCAAAGAGGTCAAATTAGAGAAGCTAACTAATTAGTCTAATTAGAGCAGCCAGGAATGCTGCGAGGAGCTGCTCATTCCTCCTTCAGTCCTTAAGCAGGCCTGTGCTCATTTCTTTCACATTCCTTATCTGCCTCTGGCTGCAACTACACCAGTAGCATTCCTAGTATCTTCTAGGGTGAAGTCGAATGATCTGTATGATTTTTCTAGTAAGGAAGTGTGACTATCAAGCCAATCTTATTGAGAATGTCTGTTTTCATAGTTGCTTTCCAAACTGGCACCTCCTGTAGCTCGCCACATTTCTGAGAGGACAGTATAACAATGTCCATATTAACATTAACAAATCATTCAGAACTCCAGTCTTGCTGACCTTTATTCCTTTAACCTGGAACTTGAAAAAAAAAACAACAATCAAGCAAAACACAAAGTAAATGCTTGGTTCTCCTTTAATTCTGAGTTGGGTGCTTAACCCTGTTTTAATCCCGTGAAATTTTAAATTGTAGAGGTTAAAATGTCAATGCCTGTCCATCAGTCAATAGTTGTTTGTTGTTTTTTATTTCTTTTTTTCTTTTACCAATCTTGTCAGTATTAAAAGATCAGATGGAATAATGAGCTTTGGTGTTGTTTTATTTTGTTTTGTTTTCCTAACATAATTAAAGCTCCCAGACAAACAGGAATTCTTCTGTCTGAGAATTAACAGGACTGTATACTATGCCAAAAGTCCTTGTTAAAATATAGACGAATTCCCTTTCCCCAGTCTGCAGAGAAGCTAGTAGGATTTATCCTACCTTCCATTAGGCATGTTCTTGCCCACATTTTCTTGGATTTTGCATATATATATGTATGTATATATGCATGTTAATATGTACACTTCTAACTTCAGACATCAGAATAATTTTAGGGTTCTGAATGTTTCTAAATCTGCATTACTCTTTCTGACCTGGGTTCATTTTTGAGGCATTCTTATCAACCTTCTGAGAAGAAACAGAAAACTGGTGTTACTCACCTGTCAAGCAAACTTGACCAGAAAAAATGAGTGAATAAATAAAGTCAAAGTGTATTCTTTGTGGTTGGTTGTTTAGGTACCACTGTTATTTTACAGCCAGCGTAGGAATGTGAAATTTGGATGATTCACTTGCATGGTTGTAAAATATTGTTCATTTTAAGCCGTTTCAAACTGCAGTCTGTTGTTTTGCTCTGTGTGATGTGTTCTATCTTAAAGCCTTAACTATTTTAAATGTTATGCTTAGAAGAGAGCTTTTAAAATGAACAAGATCTGACTTGTGCTATTCACTGGAAATATTTTTCACTTATTTCATGGCTTGCTTTACTTTTTAAAAAATGTTTTCAAAATCATCTTACAATCTACTAAAACTGCTGATGGTAGGTGCTGATTACACTGCTTCAGATAATGAATTATGCCTAGTTTGGTTGGCATTGCTCGCATGATAGATTCTTCAGATGGGCAACAATTTAATGATCACTGTTTACACTGTCTGTTTACTCTTGCACTTCCTTCAGCCTGGACAAGGACAATAGGTCAGTTTTGCTTTCCAGTTCTAACCCTTTTTCTCTTATTTCCATGTCGCGACTGTTGGACCAAAAACCAGTCCTTTAAAGGCTTCTATGCTGCAGGCAACCCAAAAGCTGCATTTAGGAATATTTTAGTAATTTTTTAAATAAAGTGTAGGAAAAAAATATTTCAATCAGAATTATTTTGTTTTAATATTTATAACTTATCTGAGCTATTTTTTACCTCCTGGACCAATAAGTTACTATTTAGAAGAAAACAGTATAGAAATTCATTGCTATCTCCTTTTGTTAGGTCAGTATTTTCTAAAAAGCCACTGTTCTCATTGAGTGCCGAACTTCCCCCACATAGGCTTTTCCTGAAGTGTTACAAGATCATGTTAAGAAGTTACTAGATTATGTTGAGGAAGTTGATGACAGTTTTCATGACAGGAATAACATAGGGTGCAAGTTAATACTATACAAATCATTACACATGAGTTTGTATGAGGGTATTGTAGTTCAGAAGCATATGAAACCAAGCTGCAGATGTGATGTAGCCTTGCTTTGCTGAAGTTATCACTTGTAGCACTGAGATGAGCAAGCAAGAGCAGTTTAACCTAGTCACTGATGCTTCAGTGCACAAATCCTTTCTGTACTTCAGAAGCTGAGTTTTTTACCAAGTTCACCTCCAGATAAAGTCCTAGTGCCCATTCTTATGGCCGTTCTGAGACTTCCAGAGAAGTTTCAAAGTGCAGTGAGAAGTCAATGTAGCTGCTGCCCCTGCTGAACTAAATTCATGCAGGGCTCATATATAAATACCTAAATTATGACTGCTTCTGATCATGTGTTAATGTTTAGGTTGGAAGTGACAGAAGTAGCCAAAGAGTAGAAGTTTTAGGGTTGTGTTTTTGTTTTTTTGGTTTGTTTCTTTTACTATTTTTTGAAAGATTGTCATGTCTTTACAAGTAAAGAAGAGTTGAGCTATTACACACACTGTATTTACCAGAGAACTTACTGCTCAGTTTGAGGGTGAGGTGATCTCAGTTATGATGGTAAGGACAGTGCAGGTTAGTTAGTATTGATTAGTTCTGCAGCAATAAAACCTTTACTACAAAATGCTGCTGAGGCCTACAGTTCAGACAGCATTTGAGAACTGTTGGTCTCATTATACAACATCCAAACGTGGTTGGCCTGCATTAGGTAGTGTGGGAGATATGTGCTGGATACTGACAAGCTGCTGTGGCATATTTGCTAATTACAGCTGACTTCTGTTCAGAGGAATTCTGTGGCCTATTCTATAACTGCTTCATGCTGAATTTCTTAGGTTTTCTCAAAGCATTAATTATCTCATCTGTCCAGCAAGACTTGAGACTAACTGAATTATTTCTCCAATTGAAAATTAGGAATACCATTTTTGAGAACTTGAGGAAGAATACTCTTTTATTATAGGTGCTAGGATTGGGAGTTTCTGATTGGTAAGGGGAATCACGCTGGCTTTTGCTTGTGTGCTAAACAAGAAAACACTGTGGTATGCAACAGGACTTCATTTTTAATTTAATGGATTTAGCAAAGTGCTCCGATTGCAGATCTGTTTAGACTAGGACATAGTCCCAGTACTGTGTACTGGGTAGCTGTTTGCTGTCTCCTAGTCCCCGAATTGTTTGAATTAAACTAGCAGTTTTGATGTTTTTGCACAGCACTTGGCTGTTTTCAGGCCAGGCTGCAGTGTTCTCCTAGCCACCTCAGCACCAGGCCTCTGATTCCCACCCATCCCAGCTGTAAAGATCTTCACTCCTACTTTCTCTTTTCTTATGCTAACTTTAGAGGCTGGCATATACGTGGGCTGAGTGCACAGTACAAATACTTGCTGTTGGCATTGGGAAAATGGAAGAAATTGTTCTAGAGCTTGAAATCTTTCAGTCTGTTACACAGCACAGGTGTGGAACTGTGTCATTACCAGAGGTACTGAAATTCAGTGTCACTGTCATCAGAGCATACTGCTGACATCTGTGTCTTCTGTAAATCAGGACGTGTCAACTTCTTCCTGACAAAGTGGTGCTCACACAGATTTAACAACTTAGAAAGCTGTTTCTTGCCCTCTGCCTAGAAATAGAAGGAAATAAACTTGAAAAAGTGATAATAAAAGGGATGTTCATACCATTCACTTGGAACTGAGGACGGGATGCATGGGAATGGCACAAAGCTGCACCAGAGGAGGCTCAGACTGGAGACTGGGAAAACTGCTTTACTGTGAGGGTGATGAGACACTGGAACAGGCTTCCCATGGAGGTGGTTAGTGCCCCATGCTTGTCAGTCTTCAAGAGGCATTCAGACAGTGCCCTCAATAGTATGCTTTTTTTGTTAGCCATGAAGCAATTAGGCAGTTGGAGTAGATGATTTTTGCAGGTCCCTTCCAACTGACCTGTTTCGTTCTGCACATGTGTAGATATTCTTTTCCTGGGGTTTTGTTTTATGGCGGGCCTTTTTAAAAAACAGGAAGTTTCCCATAGTATATTCTGATAAGGTTGGTAACTCCTCCCAAATCTCTATTCCAATAATTCATCTTCCACAAATGAAGTTTTATCATCAAAATTTCACCTACACATCTTAGCTGTATACACTTAAGGTATTGATTAAATACAGTATAAAATAAATAGGTGTTGCATAGAAATATACGGTATAAGTAGAAATATTTTGATGTTCCTTTGTTCTGTGTGTTTTACCTCTTACCTCTCTTTGTCATTTCCTGTTTCTGTCTCCTGTTTTCTATCTACAAAAAACTGCTGTAGGCCAGTGTTACGTGGTGGGTCAGCTGCTACCACTTCCTCTAACCCTCATCATGACAACACCAGGTAAAGATTTTGTTGTTATGTCGGTCATGATCCACAGTTTAGTGGATCTTAGTGCTCCTTCATATCCTGCCCTCACCTCTTGAGGTATTTCAGGCCCTTATTCCTTACCACACAAGTTACTTGTGTAGTAGATATAACAGTGCTGCAGAAATTGTGCAGCCGGGGGAGGATTTTAAATTACATTAGCAATATGTTTTGAGTACCTCCTGTTTAATAGTGGTTGAGTTCACGCATACTGTTAGTGCTACAGAAGTTGGCTTTGCATCATGTTATTTTTTCCAGGTGTTCTCAGTAACATGCCTGTGGGTGTGAGTGGTAGCTGGATGTGTTTTCACAGCCATTACGTTGGCAGGCTGACATCACTCAGCGGAACTGGATGTAAACGTTAAATGTGAGGTCATGATCAGGATTAAGGAAATTCCACATCACTTGTTCCCATTTCACACTACACTTTTCTGTTTTCATCAAAGTGGAGATAGGAGTTATGCCTAAGTAAACACTGGATTCACACAAGTGATTCTTGAGCTCTAATTCGGGAATTCATTTTTTTGTAGTGGTCCAAGAGATTATCATTAGGGTTTTCTCACTGGTGTAATGCTCCTGGATTTGTTTGTAAATTGGCAGAATAGCAGTGATATGATGTGAACCTGTATTAAATTTCTGTGACTTGAGAGGGAGTTGTTCCCCTTGTAATTTAAGTGATGAGCTCTCTTCTCTTTTCCAAAGATATGGTGGCAGACAACTATGCTATGTGATTGTCTCTTTTTTCCCCACATCACTAAGAGAATAAAAACAGCTTTGGTCTTTTTAATACTGCCTAAACTGAAAGAACTGTAAGTAGTAAACAGCATAAATTATAGTGAAACAAATATTTTGAGTCTTTAATGGCCTTATTTATTTATTTATTTATTTATTTATTTTTAATAAAAAGGGTTGCCAAACTTGTTCTGTCCCATACTGTGCTTTTAAAAGAGTTGTGACTCTGACAGACAATTGCTTACTTGGCATTTATTAAAAGAATATCTGTTTGCATCCTGGTCTTACCTGCACAAGGTTTACCTCTCCCTGTACACCCTTCAAACCTCCAAAAACACACATCAAAACCTTTTTAATTTCTTATCTTTTATGCAGTGTTGCTCAAGGATCTCATGGTTATCTAAGTCCAGACTCATGTAATTCTCCTTTAGAAACAGCCACACTTATTTAGAAGCAACACATATTGAACAGTAGGAGCAAAAAAACTTTGAGAAATGGTGTTTTAGAGGGGGCAGAAGATTATGTATGATATAGAAGTTCACTAAAAGTGATGAAAGAATGTGTGGTGCAAAAGAAGTGTCTGCATTAAGTGCATTCTGCAAGTTCAAGGAATTCTACTTGAATTAAAAGATAGTCAGAGTTAACCATTAACTCAGTAATTAAATGCTATATGTTCTTTAAGGTGTATTTTGTTTTGAGTTTGGTAGCTTTCAGGTGTTTCTATTCAGAGTTGGAAGCTGTTGCCAGCAGTTGTTTGTGTGTCCTAATGAGAAAGCAAGTGAAGTCAAGGGGAGTTAATATTGAACACTGAGACATCAAGATAAAAAGAGAGAATCTCAGCAGTGTGTGTAGCATCAGGGACTTCATCAGGGACTTCTTTTACCTGTTGATGTTAGAAAAGAAGCTGCTTAAGAGGTAACATTTGAATGAGCAAAACACATTTTTTTTGTAGTCTTTCTGCCCCTTTCCAACTGTTACAAAGTGTATTGTATTCAAGTGACTTGTCCTGGAGTTAGAATAAAGCTTTATCTGAATTGTGTTACGTCAAGAAAATTGAGAGCTGCTTTGAGAACAGCCCTCTTTCTGAAGTATGCTGAGTTCAGTGAGTAGTGACAGCACTCAACTCTTCAATTACAAGGTTCTCTGTCCTTTACCTAAAACATGAAGGTTATTATGATCATTAATCTCTGTAGGTGGGACATTGAAGTAGATACTGAGCATAAGGTACCCAATTCTTTCCAAATCTTCATTTGGTTAGTTCAAATCTATTGCAGATCTCTTGCAACTTCAGTGTTTTAGCTCAGGCAGTTTTCAGCATTCACTAAGCAGCTGATGAACTGGAAATAGTGTTCTGAGAGACCAAGTGATACTAAGGCTGTGTGTGTGGAGAAGTTCCAAAAATATTTAAACATGGAGAACAGTGGTCTGAGAGTTTGTCAAGCACCCACTTCATGCCTCTTCGTGCTTGATTCAGTCACCTTCCTATTGGAAATACATAACCCAGTCAAAGCTAAGAAGTCTTAGAATTCTTCTGCTTATTGCCACCAAAAATACATCTAGTAGAATGTTCATAAAATGCAGTACTCACTAATCTCTGTGCGGATGAGACAGCTAAATGATCTCTTTAACCTGATAGGTATGGTCTTTCCAATGTGGATACGACACTTGAGGGAACACCAGACGACATGACTGTTGTAGATGCTGCTTCCTTAAGAAGACAGGTATGTAGAGTGTAACAGCTGATAATCTTAAGAAAAAGCTGTAGTGGTATAATGGGGAAGCAGGTTGTCTGTTGTAATAGAATGGTATGGCTGCTAAGGTGGCTGTATAGCAGGTGTGGTGAGGTGTGCTCTCTGTACCCCTGCTGGACTGCCTGCACAAATCTGTATTGTTCTGGAGGTCTGGGCAGTCCGGCTCTATTTGTGCTCCTGCTTAGCAGGGACAGCAAGGTCTGATGGCTAGTGTTTGAAGATGGAAAGTCCAATTGTCAAGTGCTTAAAATCCACCCAAGCACAATACTAATTTTGGATGCCTATTCAAGCTTCTTCAATGTCTGGCAACTGTATTAAAAGTATTTGTTTATTTTTAGATAATCAAACTTAATCGGCGTCTCCAGCTTCTGGAAGAAGAAAACAAAGAGCGTGCTAAAAGGGAGATGATCATGTATTCAATTACTGTAGCTTTCTGGCTACTCAATAGCTGGCTTTGGTTTCGGCGCTAGACACAGCTCTGAAAAATTTAGTACATCAAAATACCAACAAAATTTGCAGAACTCTTTGTTTCTGTTTCTGAATTGTATGCTGTTTTATAATTCATACACTGGAAACTTCCACCACAGAAAAAGGCTATAGAATTGCAGTGTTAAAGGGACACCCTGATGTTCAGTTATACTGTGTTTAATAGATTTGCACTGTGAATACTTGCAGTATCCTCCTTTGCATGCTTCAGTGTCAATATGGATCAGCTGATTTTGAAATGAAGCTTGCTTTGTGCAATGTAAGGGGAGTGACTGACAGGAATAATCACTGGATTTTTGCTGTGGTTGGGAAAGAACAAATTGGGTTTGGAAAAAATATCACAACAAAGGAATAAAAGCTAGGTTTTACTGTCTATTGTTAGATGCAAGTGAACATCACTGCACTAGTTCTCCTTCAGTCTAACTAGTTTCAGAGGTGTGCTATGTTCAAGGAGTGTGTCCTGTTCCATGATTATGTTCCTAGTTTAAGGCTACATTCGGGTCAGATAATAAAAGGTCTTTGCTAACATGCAGACTGTCCTGAGGTGTGTAATATGTTCATTTCTTTTAGCTTTAATTTTGCAGATTTTTTTTTCTGTAAAATACATTTTTAAGCGAGTCAATCTGTGAGTGATCAAAAGATGATGGACTACAAGAGACCACTGTAGTGTATTTAATAAAACGAAGAATAATAATAAATCTGTTTAATATTATTTTAAAAAAGTGTAAGGATTTATGTAAACCGGCACCTGAGAAGTAAGAGGCAGCAGCTGCTGGCCTGCGGCAGGGCTGCCTTGCCCGGTGTGCTCTTGGATGTGCGGCAACCACAGCCCCTTCCTGAGAGTACAGGAATCCTAACAGTGTCAATGCCTGGGAGAAAGTGCAACGACAGAACTGTGCTTCAGAGGGGACCTTTCCTACAACAGCTGGTACTGCTGTGCAGGACAGCTTCTGGGCTCTGGAAATACACAGACTGCTGAGAGATGACGACGTGCAACAGCTGCAGAACGACGTGGGGCTCTCGCAGGGAGCGCCGGAGCCGACGCGTCCCCCGGCTGGAAGCGCGAGGTGACCTACACCAGGGCAGAGTTGTACTGCATACCGAGAACAAATAAAAGCTTCCTTTACGGGAACAAAAAGGCTCTCTGTGTTCCAAATGAAACTCAAAGAACAGCTCAGGATTCTATTTTTAACGCACCGCTTTACAACCGGGGCGGTGCCGCTGCCCGCACTCGGAGCGTTTCCGCCCGAGCCGCCTTACCCGGCGGACGCTTAAGCGGACGGACCTTCCTCCGCCGCCAGCGCCGCGATGTGGGCCGGGCTGCCGCCGCTGCTCCGGGCCTCGCGGCGGCTGCGGAGCGCGGCCGGGCCGGGGCGGGGCGCTCCGGGCTCCGCGCCGCGCCGCGAGAAGAAGCGGTGGCTC
>VXAB01010292.1:665519-681261 GCA_013399175.1 Odontophorus gujanensis | reverse complement strand
GAGTTGTACTGCATACCGAGAACAAATAAAAGCTTCCTTTACGGGAACAAAAAGGCTCTCTGTGTTCCGAATGAAACTCAAAGAACAGCTCAGGATTCTATTTTTAACGCACCGCTTTACAACCGGGGCGGTGCCGCTGCCCGCACTCGGAGCGTTTCCGCCCGAGCCGCCTTACCCGGCGGACGCTTAAGCGGACGGACCTTCCTCCGCCGCCAGCGCCGCGATGTGGGCCGGGCTGCCGCCGCTGCTCCGGGCCTCGCGGCGGCTGCTGAGCGCGGCCGGGACGGGGCGGGGCGCTCCGGGCTCCGCGCCGCGCCGCGAGAAGAAGCGGTGGCTCCGCGCATACCTGGAGCAGCAGCGGCTGCAGGCGGCCCCGCGGCGGCGGTGAGAGCGCGGGGCGGCGGCGGGCGGGACGCGCTCGCGGGGCGGGGGAAGCCTCGTTCTGACCGTGTCGTTCCTCGCCCGCAGCTCGGAGCGGCCCGGCTGGGATTACCACGCGGAGATCCGGGCGTTCGGCCTCCGCCTGCAGGAGAACTTTTCGTTAGATCTCCTCAAAACCGCCTTCGTCAATTCCTGCTACGTTAAGAGCGAGGAGGCGAAGCGCCGGGACCTCGGCGTGGGCAAAGACGCCGTCGCCCTCAACCTCCGAGACAACGCCGAGCTTTCCGCGCGAGGGCTGACGTTTTCTCGGTCCTACCTGACGCGGAGCTTCGAGGCCGCCTACCCCCTCCTGCCCGCCCCGGCGGTGGCCGCGCTCGTGTCGTTCCTGTCCGGGCCGGAGCTCGTGTCCCACGTGGCGCGGAACCTGGCGCTGCCCGACCTGGCGCTCTGCGCGCACTTCCCCGCGCCGCCGCCGGTGCTGCACGCCACGTTCTTCGCGGTGGTGGGAGCGCTGCTGGGCAGCAGCGGGCCCGAGAGAGCCGGGCTCTTCGTCAGGGTGCGCCGGGCTTTGTGGTATTCTTTTGCGCCTTTAGCGATAAGCGGCGACGTCGGAGGGGGGGGAGGGGGTGGGCTGCGAAGTTACAGGAGGAAAGGCGAAAAGCATGCGCTGTTCTGTACCTTAGTGACCGGGATCCGGAGCGGTGTGCAGATCGCACAGGACTGCGTTACGTTCAGCTCCTGGCAGCACCCTGCAGCTGTGCCATCTGCTGCCTGGGTTTCCCTGTGGGCGGCACTGAGGTGCTCACCTCGTGCTCGGAGCTGCTCAGCGGCACCATGAGCCCCTCAGGCAGGGGTGCATGGGTGCACACGCTGAGCAGCTCAGCCGGCAGAGCTCAGGATCACCTGCTGGTCCTGCTTAGCCGTGCCATAGGTGCGTTAACACCTCGTCATTTTGTATTTTTATTCACAGACACCAGGAGCTGGAGCTGTCGTTCCCCTTCCCATTGATATTAACTAAGTATTTTTCTATTTAGGATTTTTTAATTCCCCAACTGATTGGAAAAGACCTGTTTGAGATCTGGGAAGTTGTAAATCCTATGGGCTTATTGGTGGAAGAACTGGCTAAGAGAAATATCTCTGCTCCAGAACCAAGAATTACCAGGCAGCTGGGGGTCAGCACGGTTCTGCCACTGTACTTCGTTGGGCTGTACTGGTTAGTATGGTACTAATTCAAATAGGTTTAAGGTGGGGGAGAGGGGAGGACAGAAAATGGTCCTTTCTTGACTTGGGCTCTTTGGTCAAGTTATTACATAAAAGAAACCACGCAGTGACTGCTGTGTAAAATCAGCTGTTGAAGCACTGTCAGTAACAAAGCACAAAGCAGTCTTGGACCAAAGAGCTGTGAAGTATGAATCACACGCACACCAGAGCTGGGATGTTGTGGTTGCTGTGGCACAGGGACTTAGCCAGTCACAGAACTGATGAGCTTTGGAAGAACCACAGCTGTATGTTCAGTACCCAAATCTGTTGATTAAACAGAGCAGAATACATAATTCATCACGTGGAGAACTTCTCTCTTTAAATTGCCTTTGAGGAATTTTTGAAATGCTTTCTTACTGGGGGAAAAGATAGGTCAGGCCAACCAAAGTAAAGGATTTGCATGTTTTTTACAGGGCTGACAGAAACTGAACTCTGTAAAACAGTCAGCGATGTGTTAGGAGTCCCAGAGCAGTGTTCCCTCAGGAAGAGGACGTCTTTCTGATTTGAGTTTCAGTTGCTGAATATCCAATAGCTCATCTTTGCAGAAAGAAAACAACAGAAATATGTACACTGGTGTGTGATTATAGAAATTAGCAGCAGTATTCACGGGGTGGGGTAAAACACCCTTGACAGCTCTGATCCATCGTGTAGGGTAGTGCTCAGGATTCTGATGAAAATGTTGTGCTTGTTTGTTTTTTTTCCCAGTGATAAGAAGATAATAGCTGAAGGCCCTGGGGAAACACTGCTTGCTGCAGAGGAAGAAGCTGCCCGTGTGGCACTGCGGAAGCTGTATGGGTACACTGAGAACAGGAGGCCGTGGGATTACTCGAAACCCAAAGAAGGGTGGACAGCTGAAGAGGCTGTCAGCAGCAGCTAGATCACAAATGCTATTTCCAGGCTCTGTCGAGAATGAGCAGCTGCCATGCTGAACGTAGATGCCTTTAGGAGAGCAAAGTTCAGTTTGATTTTCTGATCTTATGTTCTTGGAATTTTCAGATTAAATATGGTTATAAAATTAATGAAGTCTTTTCATTTTGTATAACATCTGATGTTTGGGCATCTTCTGAAACAGGGAAAGTTGTTTTTTTCCTGAATTTATGTATTTTGGCTGAGAAGTTTTTCTGTAAATCACAGGAGATGGTTTTTAATGATGTTTAATAGCGTGTACCAAGTTCTATAGAAAAAGGTTTCCTGAATGCTTCCTTGGGGCTGTTTTTTTGGGTGCTGTTCATAAGATGAGCAGAATGTGATGTGCAGCATTGGTCTGTGAGTTGCATCTGGATCATTTGTCCTTGACCTGGTGAAAACGTAGAATGTGATGTCAGTGCTATTGACGGTGGTGATGATCCAATTTAAAAAGGAAGTAAATGACACTTAGGAGATCTTACTGCTTGGCTGTAACTTTCTTTTTTGCTGCACACATTGGTTTCTATTATTGGAATACTCTGGAAGGCAGTATTTTTAATTTCAAATTCTGTAAAAAGGAAAATAAGTTTTATGAGGGCTTGTGCTGAAAGTAAGGAGAACGCTACTGGTTGATGTGCTTTTCCATTTTGCTCCAGGAGCTTCATTTTTCTCTTCTCTGTCAGACATTAATCCGAAACAGTCATGTGACTGAGGTATTGGATTCAGAGCAGTCTGTGTATGGTTTTTTGCACCCTCTGTAGCTGTCTTAATGGCTTTCAATTACTGGAGTTACACTTAGGTACCTCCATAGTGTTCCTGTTACATAGGAACTCAGTGTTGTCAGAGGATGACACGCAGGGGGACAGCCACGTGATCCTCATGTATCTGGGAATCGTTTCCTTTAAACTTTAGTGGATTGTATTGCAGATTGGGACTGAGGCCTCAAAGGAGAAAGGGAGGACTCTGAAGGCAGGACAGTGACTAAAGGAAGTAGTGTTTCTACCTTATCCCATTGTAAGCACTGGTTTCATTTTGCATTTATGTGAAGGATGTGTTGCAGTGAATGGCCCCGTCCTGAGGCTGCTGAGCAGGCTGTGGTGCAGTGCAGGTGGTGTGTTTCCTGCTGCCCTGGGAGTGACAATGAGGTCTGGCTCTGTTCTACTTGACTGAAACACATTACTGACTATATTCAAGAGAGAAAAGTAAAAGCACCCACTTGTGTGGCTAGGCAGCAACAAGACTTTTTGGCTGGATTCTGGCATGGTAAACTAAGTGGGTGAAAGCTTGAATATAGAAGGAAAGCAGAAAGATTCATCTAACATAACACAAGCAATTTCATGCATATTTTAAGTTAAAAATCCCATCTATGTAATCTGTCGTCACTTACATAAGCATTGCCAATAAGGTCACTGTATTCCAGGGGAATAATTGTGTCTGAAATAACTTATGCTATTTTTAGGTTTCAGATTAGCTGTTTCTTTTACCTTTACCTATTTTAAAAGGACAATTGTGATATTTATTTATTGTACATTCAAAGTTAGATTTACCTATCGTTTGAAATAGCTGTACTTTAAGAGGGGAAAAAAAAGCAATGTGTTGGCAGTTCACCTTAGATGAAAGTTTGAGATCTGCATACTGTGGTTTCACTGTTTGGGGTACGAGAATAAATCCTAGGGGAAATGATTACTGATTTGTGTGCTGGAAGGAAGCTGCTTAATGTAAGAGAAATCAATGTATTGTAAGTACTTTGTAAGCTCCTTGCATTGGTTCTGCCCCAGTGCTGAGTACAAGTGCACTTACACGTCCCAGTGATTGTTCCTTCCTCAGGGAAGGCAGCATCAAGCAGCACGTAGTAACTGACTGATGGAAAAGAATCAGTTCATTCTTGCAACCCACTGAACAACTCATTTTATAGATAGCTGGCAGTTTATGAATACAATCATAACAGCAGTGGAAAAGGTTATGTTCTCTGGCATTCGTGGTTTTTTGCAGTAGATTGACATGATCTCAAGTGTCAGCCAACCTCCATTATGTCTTTCTGTGTTACATTTTATCTGATGCAGATATTTGTTACTGTAATTGGCTTTATCCTCCCTTTAACTTGTCCAAATCATATCTCATAACCATAACTGTTAGCTAAAAGTAAACCAGAACACAGAAGTCATTCTGTGCCAGTTTAAAATAGCCATGTGTATACCAACAACTCCATCCTGACAGGAGTGCAGTTCAGTCTGCTGACCCCTCACTTTCAGTTTTCTTTCATTTCCTTCTTACCTTTGAGCTTGAACATGCAAATATGCTCAGACAGATGTAAGTAGGCTTAACAAAACCAAAAATTTATTGTTAATCTACTCCTCTCGTCCCTGGAGGCGTCCAAGAAACATTTAGATGCTGCACTGAGGGCCATGGTTTGGTGGCATAAATTGGTGGTAGGTGGACGGTTGGACTGGATGATGTTAGAGGTGTTTTCCAACCTTGGTGATTCTGTGATTCCATCACTTACATCCTCTGTCTTTTTCTGGAATGTGTTTTAAAATTGCCTTTCTTTTAAGAAAGTTAGAAATCTTACTGTATTGATACCAGCTAAGCAAATAGGAGAGAAATGTCTTAGGGTGCATCTGGATGCTTGTGTTGCTTCTGTTCCCAGTAAGTGTTGGTGCTGCTGTTCCAAGCTGTTCAGTAATGTAACTGAGCACTCTGTCTGTCTCCTTGCTTTCAGCTGCAGCTCCCCCTGCTTGCAGTTTCCTGGTGTTTTTTTCCTATTATTTTCTGGAAATAAAGAAATCCAGAAATAATTGCTTGTATTGTAATTGTTGCTGTAACGTAAAGGCAAGACATTAAAATATGATCACTTTACAGTTATCTCCCCTTTAATTTGGCTTTTGAAACTGTCACTGAAAAGAAAGCATTATTGAAATTTCTGATACCAAGCTCTTCTGACAATAAATCACACAGTTAGCTAAGCTGCTCCGGCATTCTGGTGCTATAAAAAGCCACAGGGAAATCAAAACATCTGAAGATGTGTTCTCATTCTTCTTTGGGAGGGAGGATGATGCAGTGCAGAGATGTTGAGAAGCCCTACTTTTTCCTGTCCTTAACTTTAATAAGTTCTGTGGTAAACTGTAAATGGGCTCGGAACTATTTGGTTGCTCATCTAAAGTACACTTGGCTTTGAAGTTTAACATTAAGAGACGCCTTTATTGTAGAGAAACAAGCATCCAAGGACACATTGTTTTTTATCTTTTCAGAGTGATTCCACCGATGTAATGGCACCAGCTCAGCATGTTTCCCATTTCAGCTTGCCTAAGAAATGGTTGATAAGCTGGGAAAATGGGACGATGCAAATTGGTCAGTCAGCAGCCAGCTGCTGTGCTGGACAGGTGCAGACTGGAAGCCCAGCTAACCTGTGTGACTGAATCAGAGTGCTGAGGGCGGGCGGTGGTTCTCAAATCATGGGGAGGCAGCAGTGCAGCTCAGCATAGTGCACATAAAAACTGGGGGTGCTCTTGGGCAGAGTAAAACGTTTTAATCCCTTTCTATTTCAGTGGAAGAAGTGTAGTGTTTCTACCAGTCTGTGGCAGTTACACTTCTGTTTTTATTATTATTTTTTAATCACTGCACTGATGTTTCCATGTGCAGGTGCAGTATGTGAACTGTGGAGGTATGGTACGACTGTGAGGGGACCTCTTGTGCCATCAAGACAACCCATCGTCATCGTAGCTAAGTTTAGTGATCCTTTCTCTAAACACGTGGTGCCCCAGACTGGAAGTAGTTTGGCCTTTTGCTCCCACTGTTTCTGCTGGAAAACAACTGCAGGACCTGACTGTTCTGAGATGGAAATTAAAAACGGAGCCTTTCCTGTGCTCATTGCTGCTTGTGCTCACTTGTTCTCAGACCGCTGCTTACCAGAAGAAATCCCAATTTTTATTGATGATGTTTAATTCCAATGAGATAGCAATTTCATCCAATTGTGGACGTGCTTGCAAGTTCCTCCTAATAGGGCATCTCGCTACCATTTGTGTAGTGTCAGTTAAGCTATACCATCACACTGAGGTGACAGTTTTGTGTGGATGTACCCAGATTTATGATTTTGAAGTAAAGCAGGGGATAGTGCCTGGCCAAACAAATAATGGGGTCTAGCTACATGAAAATCATTGCGTGTTCTTTAAGGCAGAAGGAAACACAATGGTGGAGAATCACTGTCCTACATTAAAACCAAACCTACAGTGGGGAAAAAAAAAAAAAAAGATTACACAAAGGTGTAATTCTGCGATCTGCTCCCGTGCAGCTGAGGGCAGTGCTATGTAACTAAGAAAATGCCCAGGAAACTGAAAAAGTTTTGCAAAACCAGTGTGGTAACAGCATCAAGATTGAGTGGGGAAAGCATGCCCACCACCAGAGGGCGGTGATTTGCCTAAAGGTTCTGGTTTGCTCCAAGAAAGTTATTTAATGACAGTTTTAAAAGAAAGAACTAGGAGGTGCAGCTTCATCCTCGAAGTTACTGCAAAAAAATATCAGCGTTTAGGATTATTAAGTAACAAAATAATTTTGTGGAAATAACTCCAGTGTCAGAAAACTTTCGAGGAAATGAGAGAAGATGACAATTTTAATTCTAATTGATAATTATTCTAACGATAATTATTCTCTTAAATTTCAATAATAGGAACTGTGAATGTGTTTACGAAATGACTTTTTAGTCCCATCAGAAATAAAGTTGCTGCCTAATGTAAAACTGTGCATCTGGAGGTTGCTTATTCCATTACACAGACCTCCTGCATCAAGCAACAACTGTGACAATGAGCTCAGTACAACCACTTGGGTAATTTGATCGTCCTTTCATCACCAGGGGGCTAATGGCTTTAGATTTGAGTGATTTAAGGACAACTTTCCATTTATTATGTCAGCGTACAGTTTTGTTTTTATGTTTCCTTTTCAATGGCAATATTTGTTAAATATTTCTTTCCTACTCCAAACATCATGAGATGTTATTGCAGCATGTTTTTGGTCAGGCAGACATCTCCATGATCTCTACAAAGGCAGAAAATACTCAGGGCTCTGGAGCAAAGCTGAGGTTGCGGACAGTGCTCTGAAGGTTCATCAATAACTGGTTTCTAATGAGGCTGAATGGAACTGAACCCTTTGGCAGGTGTGTTTGGGCAGCCACTGGTGTGGAAAGACAAGGCATGTAAAACAGAACTTTACTCTGACAAATGACTTGGTCAGTTCCTACAGATCTTTTTTCTGCTGTAAAAACTGAAACTTTTCAATAGTTACCAAAGAACCATTCCCTGTTAACCATTGTTTAACTTAAATCTTTTTGGTGCAGGGTTTCTTGTTTATTTGTTTCTTTGTTTTTGCTTGCTTGCTTGGATGTTCCCTATTCTGATTATTTTATATTAATTATTTTATTTTACTTCAAAGGGTAACTGAATGAGCAGGCTGTGGGCTGGGTGCTGCTGGTGGGCTCACACCCTCTCTATCTCCTGCCTGCATCTGTGCTCGTTGCAGCGAGGCCATTATCTGCCTCCATACACATACATGCAGGGTGGGAAAATGAAAGCTGTAGGGCGGTTGTGGCATCAGAGCAGTGTCAGATGGTCAAGAATATGATGAATATAAAAATTGGAAAGCTAGTCCTGAAGTGGGAAAGTACAGAGGTCTGGAGCAACCTTATGCATAGAGGACTGAGTTGTAAAAGGAAACTTATATATTCATAAAGTGGGTCTTGGTAGGTCAGGAATGTTAGTGTAAACTTCAGGAGCTCTGGGGAGTTACACTAACTGTCAGAACTCCTAACAATTACAAGTGACTTGATTAAAAGTCATAAGCTGTAAGAAATACTATACTGGCTAGTAGCTTCTGAAGTACGTTTGTTTCCATATTTGTGAGGATTTACTAACAGCCAAGTTCCTTTTTGCTGCTTATTTTCTTCATCCATAGTACCATGGGTGAGCTCGTTCAGTTTCTTTCTTTGGTTTAAAAATCTCTTCAGAGTTTGCTGTATTTCCCAGATGTCTGTGTCAGTAATGTGGAGTTTGGCTCAGAATGGACGTTATCCCAAAATTTTCAGTCACTGTGCTGTTTCAGAGTGTCTATTCATTCTCTTCCACTAAATACTTTGTCCACAAATCAAAAAGCCAGACCAAAGCAAGGTCTTGTTCTGAACCTTACTCTTTTCCAGTTCCCGAAACACATTAAGTAGAATGTTATGCTTTTTAAAAATATATATTCATTTAATGTATTCAAGCAGATAAGCATTACAGTTATTTTTGTTGTCATGAAGAAAGCTTCCTTTTCATGTCAAGTCACTTAAGCACCATGCTGGTGGGCCTTTTTCTTTTTCCTTGTTAAGGAAGTTATTCTAATCAGCAAATTCCTTCAAAATCTGCTTTCTTAATTGAAATGTGCATACATTGTTTCAGAGAGATGTGCCAGTCATTGCCACTCCACTGGAGAATATATTCTTGCAATAAATGTTATTTAAGCCGCTTGCATCTCCAGCTATGACTTGCACTATTGGAAAGAGTCAGTTCAAGGAGAGGAACTGAAGGCGCTTTTGTGCTGTGCAGCAGAATGTACAAGAGGCCCAAATGTCAGGGGATTTACTTTTTGTGTTAAATCAATCATTCTAAACAGCAATTTGAGAATTTGCCCTTTTAGTTTGAATCTAAATAACAGTGAATCTGCTAAAATATTGTTAGTCTTAGCAGTATTGCTCCCATGTATGGGTTGAGATTAAGTCTCTTCTGCAAAAAAAACCTCCTTCAAGAGGATGTTTGCAGCTCCCAAGGATTATCTGCATCTATTCACTCCAACTGCATTAACCTTTACTACATTCTCCAGGGGATTTTTATTTGCTGTGTATCTTGTTAGTGTACTTCTAACTTGTTAATGCTGACAGTTGCAAAGCCCTTTTTGCTTGCCCTCCTTGAATTCTCGTACTGCAGTTTGGGTGTGATGCATTCTCAGGGATTTGTGGGAAAAAAATTGATATTATCTCAGTTTTAATAATTACAGCAGTGAAAAGCATTCCTTTTATTGGTCCACTTATAAGGTTTTTTTCATAGCCTAGGTGACTGAAGAACTGAATTTTCCTGTGTTTGAGTTAAATGGCTTGTTTTCTTTTAGTATCTATTTTAATGTCTGACATCTGAAAGCTCCCTTTCCCAAATTCCCATTTCAAGTCCATTGTCATTACTTTACACTGAGATACTATTGCTCTTTTCTGCCTTTCTTCAACTCCAAAAGGATGCTCATGTGACTTTCAGTCTTTTGGTTATTTACGTGGATTGGTTCACTGCAGTGTACAAGATGCCTAATTCACCAGGCAAAATGAACACACTGCTGCATCGGAGCCACGTACTTACCAGTGCTGTGTTTCAGACAGTGAGAATGCATGGTAGGTATTTTGTGCCTTTAGTGGCATTTTAGACCTTTTGGACCTTCTTTATATATTCCAGTTAATTTAGTCTTCCGCTTCCTTGTGACACCACAGGCCTACAGTTCTATGGTAATACAAGACCTGATGGATTAGCAAATATCAGCCCTGTTTTCTAGATGTAGATCCCAGTTGTGCACACCACTTCAGCACCTAAGGAGGTCTACTCACAGAAGTAACATCTGTTCTACACATTAACGTTCAATTGATATTATTTGAAAGAATTAAAAATCTAGGAAAGTCTGCAGCAGAACACAGGAATTTGGTAAAGCATATGCAGGTGAGAGAAAACTGGTTGAAAATAATAATTCTCTCTCTTCTAACTTTGCATGTCTCTCAGTGAAGATGCTCGTCAAACTACCTCTAATTCTTTTTACCAAATCTAACGTACTAACATAGATTTAGTAAAAATATAAATAAATATAAAATACAAAATAAAAACAAATGAGACAACACTAACTGATAGTCGTTTCCGCAAATTAGACTGACTAATCAATAATTTAGATTCATTAGTGGAGAAGAACAAAGGCCTCTCTCCACCCCCATGGGGGTTTTGCAGAAAACAGGCAGGAAATGCTCATCGTCAAGTGGAAAAGGTACTGAAGAACAGAACTGGAAAATACACTGGGCTTTAAATACAAACCTCATTCATAGCTCAAGAAATAGGTATGTCACATAAAGATGAATGTGATAATTAAGTTGTTGCTGTTCAAAGAGCTAAGAGAGCGTTTCCTGGCTTACAGATAGCTGAATAATAAGGAAATTGTTGGCTTAGACAGAACTTAAAGGTATCTCTTTCCCATCTAATTTTGAATCACAAGTTAAATCGTCTTTCCATCTCCAAGGCATCTTTCAGCTCGTTCTCTCAGTTCACTGATCTGCTTCCTTCCAGCTTTATAAATACCTCTTCCACAATCTCTTTGTCTGCTGGCAGGCTCTAGACTGCCTCATGTATTGCATGTGTTCCCATGGGCAGCCCCAGTAAGTGGATACTATGATACGGCTTACCATCACGTTTCTATTGTTCACAGGATCACATGTGAACGTAATTTTCTTTCAATTTAAAGAGCCCCACCTCTCCTCTGGGATGTTGCTCTGTGTTTCCACGTGACACAAGTGTTTTTCAATTTCATCTATGGTGCACTTTAGCAAGTGTCACTCAACTGCAGGAATTTACAGAAAAATGAAAAATCAAAACAAACCGAGTCAAAATCAGCAGTAAGAACATTGACTGCACCCTAAAAATAAGGAAAATTGACTAGAACAATGAGCTTAAAAATAAAATAGAGTCACCTCAGGTACAAGATGTTCCTATGACAGGTGATTTGCCTTCACTGCAACTGTATATAGACAGACACGTTCTTTCCACTGTGTGGTCTGTGTTTACAAGCTGTAATATGATCTTGTACACTTAAGGCATGATGGAAATTCAAGAACTGTGTCAAACAAAGGGGTGAGATTGAAATATTGATAACCTTTCAACATCACTGACCAAATTAGAAAGCATAAAGAGAATCGGGCCTCCTGAGCTAAGAGTATTTGTCACTGAAATTAAAAAAAAATGAAAAACTTTGAAATGGATCAGTTTGCTGGAATGGCTCTGCATTTGAAAGCCTCTTGCTGGACTAGATTGGGTTACACCATGAAGTGGGAGAATCCTGTACTTGAAAAACGCCCACTGAAAAATATCATATCTGTTCATTGCTGAAGGAGCCCTTACATCTTAAGGCAAATTCAAAAGGGCTCTTGATAAGTGCTGCCCACTCAGGGGAGCACAGTGTTCACTTACCCACTGTCAACAAATTTTAAATAAAACAAAAGCTGTTAATTCTTATAAACAAACCTCTAGGCAGCTGAAATTAGTAACAGAACCTTTTGTTGTTGTTTTTTACTTTGTTGGTGGAGATACAATTTTTGAGGCTTTATGAGAACAAAACAGAAGGAAAGGATGAAGATAGCATAAGGAAAGCAGTTTTTATGAGAGAAAAGATAAGTGTACAAGGTAGCAGTGCTATGTGGGAGTCCACCTGAGAAAGCTCAGGCCTTCCCATCGCTGAATTTCAGTTAGATTCAACTGAACTGCATGGAAATAGATTTAACTTGAGCAAAGGTTCAATATTCAAACATTCCATTCAAACAGCTCAGAAAAATTAATGGCAGTAAGAAGCTCATCTAAGTGATCACTTACCGAGCAGCCTTCATTCTTAGTAATTATCACCAAGAAAGAAGACAAATGCAAAGAGACTGAAGGCTTTTTTCGGCCTTTGATGTCAACCTCTTGCATTAACTTAAAGACATTATATGCTTTTACAGTCTTCTTCAAATTTATTGGGTTTGTTCAGATTAGGAGAAAAAAATCTGTTTACTTTACAGCTAGAAGGGTATGTGTCTTGCTATTAAGTCATGATACCTGAGCCTACACAGCTTTGACCTGTCTCACCTGGACACTGTAAAAACTTTTTGCTTAATACAGATCTTAATGCATGAAGCAATAAACTGGGGAGGAAGCAGGTTAAAGAATAATTGTTTTTTTATCATATATATATTTTTCATCTTTATACTTCCCAATTTTGTGCTTGCCCTTGTTTTTGTGCCTCTTGCCCCATGCCTTCAAAGTCCTCCATGTCACCCTGAGGGCCAGCACATCTGCTGTGGCTTAGAGTAACTCCCCAGCCATGTTACTCTAAAGGATTTAGGTGTATGTCATACTTAGCAGAACAGGACACTCCAAAAAATTTAAGGCTATTGATATGCATTACATGAAAAACAACCAACCTGATGAGGCTGAGCCTTTCTCTTTATTGTGAGGCCTGTTTCCCACAAACAGCTGTTATGTGTAAACACATGCAGGGCTATCAATCTTTTATCTTTCCTACTACATTAGTGTCATAGCAGTGGATGGAAAATGTCAAAGGGAAATGGCATTTAAAATAAACGCAATTATTACGTAGTTCAATCATATTTGTTTGACCATTTCCCACAGGTAAACTTTCTTGATTTAAGTAACTGTCAACAATCAATAGTGATTTTTCTGATGTTAGGGTGACTTCTGTTTTGATCTTTTACTAATGTGTATTCACCCACTAACAAAAAGATGCTGCTTAAAGAAAACCACGCACAAACACACTAACTTATGCTCAGTTGACTGATTTTTTTAACAGAGCTGAAAATCAGTGAACGTTCCTGCAAGATAGAATTGCTGTGATCTTTCTTAGCATTTTTCAGAAATCTTTTCATATACAAGTCTTGTAGTGGCAGTTTACCACAGATGCAATATACCTAATCCCAGGATTAATTTTGTATACCCATCAGTAGCAAAGCAAGATGGATTTAATAGCCCATTAGTCTTTCAGCATGATAATTTCCACATCACTTAGCCTGCTGGGTTAATTGCTTTAAAATGGATATTATTGACCTCAATCCCAGTGACAAACAGGATGTCTTATTCATCTCCCAGACGTACATTCTTAGACACTTGTTTCCTCTGGTCCCGACAATAAGTGCCTTAGATTATACACTCATAAATTATAATTTATACCCCATTAGCCCATATTTAAGGGATTACTGAAGCCGTATCTTTCAGAAGTCGTTGGGCTAACTTTTAAGTTTGGGTGCTGTCTTTTTTTTTCTTCTTTTCTTTTAATGTAAACAGAAATGATTCAAGTATAGGAAACCATTGTTTCACCTTCTGTTAATAAGTTAACGGTAATGCAGAATGCTGCAGCAGGTGCAGCAGGGATTAAGCACTGTCAGAAAACAGCTGGCCGGTATATTTCCAACCACAAAAGCATAAGTACAATCATTAAGAGGGGAGAACGAAAAACAAATTTGGACAGAGAATTGGGAAAGGAAATTAAGGTCCGAGATCTGATAAACAGAAAAATGTATCGGGTAATAGAAAGTCAAATAGTAAAGCTGAACAGTAGATGTTTTTTATTATTATTATTTGTGTGTATTATTTCTTCACTTATTAATTAAGAGAAAAACAAAACGAAACAAAACAAAAACAAAACACCACAGTCCATCTGCTTTGAGGAAAGTAACCCTAGCTGCAACCAATCAAACGTAGAAAGGGAAGAAAAGCAAAAGTTACTCACTGCTTCTGGGGAGATGGAACAGGTGGAAAGTTGATGTAGCCAGTTTCCTGGTCTAAATTGGCTTCATATGACATAAAATAGAGAGGCTCAGTAATTTTTTTTTAAGTGATTCCTAATGAAACTTAATGTTTAAAATGTCATTTAGCTACTAACATAAGCCCATCTTGGTGCTGGCCACAGAAAACATCTTAACAGTTTCTTCATGAAACAAACTAGAACTTGCTCTAGTGTAATATGAAATTCATAAGATTCCTCTTATTAAACTCTGTAATTGACTTAAACAGTACTAGGATTTTTCCCGTGAGCTCAGTTCTACATGTCATTGAAAATCAAAACTTCAGTGACAATGGTATCATTTTTATTACCAAATGTTCCTACGTGATATTCATGACTTAAGCAAGCAGAGCTGGACATGTTCACCTCAGTTACAAGGCACCTTTAACTCTGTCAACAGTTCATGGGCTGGTTCTCACTGAAACAAAGCTTGTATGCAGCAATGCCAGAGCAACTTGCCACCACAGATGTTTTAACCAATCATTGCTCTCTCTCCAAAGTATTTTCCAAGAAAAAGACCTTGATTTATAACCTTTAAACTTTTTTTTTTTCTTCTGAATTTAGGCCATTTGCATTAGGTCATTGAGGGTACTGGAAAAACCTCCAGTGTTTCAAAGCATGTTCCAAAGGAGGCAACAAAATGAAAACTTCGTAATAACAAGAACATCAGCATTTCAGAGAGAGGTTAGAAAATAGTGAGAATTTGGTCCTTTTGAGACTTGGATATATTCTGTATTTATATCTATGAATGTCATTTACACACTTGTGTCTATTTAGTGATTTAGTGATGTTTATTTTCCACTATGAGAGGATCCTGCCATCCGCATCAGAAATATTTCAGGTCAGTGCATTACACCCTGGATGTAAGAGCTTAGGACTGGTTGGTCAGCTCATGTAAATGAGCAGTTCCAGAGAAATCAGAGGAATACCAAATTTCTGACACTGAACACTAGTCTTGGATTTTTTTGAAAACTAAAACACAACCAACCAAGCCAAACCAGCCATCCAGCCAAACAAAACTACGAGGAACATTCAAACTATGAGGAAAACCGAGCAAATCAGATCTTGCTCATACAGATCAACGCTAACAAACACTGACGTCAGAGGCCCAAGCTCTGACCATAAATACACAGCACAGGGAACCATTAAACCTTACAAGATTCAAATCATGCATAGTGTTGCTAGGTGTTTCTGCAAACTGAGTTACAAAACAATAAATTAGGTTGATAAGACTTTTTTTTCTTCGAAAGTATTTTGCACTGAAGGCATTCCTTCTGATGTCTATATAGATAACAGTTCTGTAGCTTAGTGGCAGCTCTGAGCTCAGGCCAAAGCCAAGGGTTTCTCAAGAACGGGAGTGGATACGTGTGACAGCTGTTCCTTCCCTTTCAAGGGGAAAGCGTCCAGTTGGACGGTGAAATTCGCGAGGGGAAACCATGTATGTCTGATGCCAGTAACAAAGAAGCCAGAGCTAGATTACAGTGCTCTTCCCACATCGCCCGGTGAAAATCTCAGGCTGGGTGTTGGGAAAGAAGTCTTCTCGGAAGAAGACGTGTGGAGCTGGCACTGGCAGGCCGAGAGGCGGCGGGGTCACCGTCCCTGCAGG